>PVJO010000596.1:0-52210 GCA_004026905.1 Hystrix cristata | reverse complement strand
TATGAAAAATATCACAGTTGACTAGAAAAATGATGATACTTTAATACACTGGAAAACAGAAATCGGAGCACTGTTTAAATCCCACATACTCCCCATTACATAAATAGTGTCCGGATCTGATGTTAGTACAATTAGTCTTGTCGATCTTTATGTGAATCTAATGATTTTATTTAAACATTTTGATCAATAGAAAAAGGTGACTCACTCATAGTTTTTTAAAACTTGTAGCCCTTGATGTAATACAAAAAAGGAAAAGAGAAAATTATGTTAGCAATCTACCTTTAAATCAATATATACCTATCATAAACACATTTTTTTTTTTTTTTTTTTGGAGACAGGGCATTCTTGAGTCACTAAATTGCCCAGGCTAGACCTGAACTTTTTATCCTTCTGGCTCAGCCTCCCAGAGTTCAGGACACTCTTGACTGAGAATCACTATTTCTAAACTATTTTTATTATTTTTTTATTTTGTATGTTTTTTTATAAAAGCACATCCAGTTATTTTATTTTTTGATTTTTAAAAGTTTTTCAAAGTAAATTAGCTTATAAAAATTACTTTCTCTGCTTCTTTAGTATGTGACTTCTAATTTTCAATTTACTTCCTAGATTTATATTTATTTCTCATTAATTCTTAATCACCTCATTGTATCTCCTTGTGAATAATTTACTTCCAAGCCAACTAGTGTTTTTTTTAAGAAGTAAAAGTATTTTAAAATTGTTTTTAAACAATTTTATTCCATCATATGTTCTAACAGAGCCATCATAAATTTATTCACAATTCAAGTAATTTTTTCAACATTACAAAGAAGAATATAGTAACTGAACCTCATTCTATGATGAAAACTATTAGTAAATAGAAACATAACGATCAAATACATGAATATCAATTATTCCAATAATATTATCAGTTTAAAAATAGGTCATTATTAACATTGATGTTATCCTTTGCTCTTTTTTATAAAATTTTAAGATTCTATAATCTTTTTCTGAAGAAAATAAGGTAGCTATTTAATCATATAAAAAATTCTTTGGTGGAAATTTCATTCTGTCCCAGGTAAGAAATGTTCGTGCTGCAAAGCCTGAATACCAATAATTTGATTGGTGCTGTAATTATCCAATACTTTAATTTTTTGACACAGCATATGGACAGTAAGGCTAGCAAACGTATTAACTGAAATTTTAAAAATTTGAAAAACAGAACTAATGAACACATTCTCCACTACTTTATTCATCTCCTAAAATATTAAGAATGGCAGCATATAATACAAGGACAAACAGAAAATCATATAGGAAAACATATGAAAAAGAAAAAAATAGCGAAGAATAACAAGCTGAAATTCATGGAAATGACCTATGGATGTTCCTTGAAAACACATATGCATATCTTAAAAAATTTACTAGGTCAAATGCAATAATCAAATATATTTTGACCATTTCAAATGGTGTAGGAAAAAACACTAGTGAAGTTTAAAATACACTTTATATAGTATCAGCCTTTGTAATTCTAACAGTATTCTCAACTATCCTGATTCTAAATTTTACACATTAATACAGTCATCCTATTGCAAAACATGACACTTATGTAACAAATTTCCTTGGCTTGCACCAATTTGAAAATTACCTTTCTTAACAGCTCTACTTCGATCTAATCATTGTTTTCCCCACCACTTCAAGCCCACATGAATATTTCTATATTGAAATAGGTACCAAATTGTATCTCTCTATGCCTTCCACTTCTTTACATCTTTATATCTGATACTTAAACTCAGGCCACTATAACCTCAGATTCGCAAATGAATTTTTGTATCAGCCTTTTAATCTATGTCTTCCATTCTAGTCAAATTACGTTCAATTAATTCTCCACACTGCCTTTACACTATTCTTTCCAACATTAATGTGATAATATCACTACTGCTAAACTCCCTTGAGTAGCCACCATCAGAAGATAAATTAGGCTTCCCTAAATCTTCATTCACAAGCTGACTTCCTAAGCTCTTAAAGTCTGTAGACTCAGTTCCAAGCTCTCCTCCTGCCACAGTCAGGGCACCTCAGCAGAAGCCTGTGCTTAGTCTCTGTCATCATCTTCTCTCTCCCTCATTTTATTATATCAATGAATAATTTTAAAGAGTCTTTATTTAAAACAGGGTATTTTTCCTCAAAGTCTGGGTTTTCTCTTTAACAGAAATCATGATTTTAACAATTTTTTCCATGTCATCTATGGCTAAAGCTATGTAGAAGCTGACTGGAAATTTGTAAACTTACATTTTCATTTTGATGGAATCCTTGCCTATGTATTTTCCTGTTCCTTTGATCACTTACTCATCAGTCTTGCTGGTAGCTTGAGCCCTTGAATTCAACCTCTCATTCAGATTTTTAAAAGTGTTCTTTAAGCATGAGAATATTTTTATAGGATGTTTAGAAAAGTGAATATGTTCAAAAATGTTGATTTTTTTTCCTTCAGTGCTCTAATATATTACTGATTTTTGGAAATGGCATATGACTTTTGAAAAACTGCAATATTCTTATAAAGTGCAGATAGTTATAACAACTAATTCAGTCTTAGTAACTTTTTACTCACATTAGATGTGTGCTCATTTCCACTTTCCTTTTTATTATAATTTTCATTTGATTTTTCAATGACTAGGTTATGTTAAATTATACTATAAAAGACACACACACAACACCATCACACACATGCATTTATTGACAGTCTTAATTTTGCAATGATAGGAAACTGTTAAAAATGAGCATAATTTGAAGTGATGCCACACAGTCTTACTAATCAGTGGGACAAATTTCAATATTTCTATGACAAGAAATATAATTACAAGAGTGTATTGAAACACTCTTGTCAAAACACTAAGAACTTATAAATATAAGTTATAAATGTATAGGGAAAAGAAAAATCAATACAACTAATAATCTTTCACTTTAGCATTCTTTGAATATGAGAAACATTGAGAACTAAGCATTTAGCTTCAGTATTTAAAAACTTATGAGAGGCAGCTTGACAGCTCTTGACCCCTCTCATTGAGCAGCTTGTGGCATGTCGTACCCTCTGTGCCGTGCCAGAGTATCACTTTCCTCTGTAAGATTAGATCCACTCTCATCATTCTCCCCATCTCATTTTCACTGTCATAACATATCTTCAAAGTTCCTTAGTGGAAATATTTTTGCCAATATCAGTTCTCTGGAATATTTTCATTATTTTTCATCACCCCATTGCCTCATCTGTGTGAATTGTGGTGTACAGTGAACTCCTTCATCTATGTATCTACCTAGTTTGTGAAGTAATGGTAATGTTAACATACCCGTGGTCAGCTATTTCTCATATCTCTCTACATTTGATCCATATTTCTTGTCCAATATTGTCACTTTTCATCTACTTACTGTATTTCACATTTATGGGTCAACCTTCTCTTTACATTATCTGGTTTTATAAAATGTCTTATAGATTTGTTATTGGAGAACAAGGAGACAACAAAACTATGCATTTTATTGTCTATGTATGAAGAGGTAACATTATATACATAGTGGCCAATCACTGAGAGTGGCTGGTCACTGATTAAAATAAATTTTGTAATTTGTATTTTGTGGATTGAAGTAGAAGCAGGGAAAGTTGAACCACTGAACAACTGGTGCTATTTAACTGAATGTCAAGAGCGTACAACAAACACTTTTCATATATACATGTATTCATACATAAAAGTACGCCATATATACACAGCATCCGTATCGGTCAGAATATATTTTGTTCGTGATATACTATAAAAAAAGTTTGATTTTTGAGTTTGAAGGATTTTTGTTCTCATGTCTTTGATTCTTTGGTTCTAGATAAGACAAGTTTAGCTCAGTAATTTATAAACTATATCCCAAAGCAAAAATCTGGCAACCACCTAAGTTTTTCTTTGTGTTTTTTTGTTTGTTTGTTTGTTTTGTTTTTCGGTAATTCTCTATAAACTGATATTTTTTAAAATAATCTTTAATTTAAGAAAAACAGAATGTTTGTAATGAGAAAAATGTTTTGTGATTTATATCTCAGTGTCCATAAATAATTTTTTGGTGGGACGCATTCATTCAAGTATATTCTCTGTTTCTTTTTGTACTATCAAAGCAAATTTAAATATTGAAACAGACATTGTATGGGCTGCAAAGCTTGAAATATTTCCATCTGGTCTTTTCTGGAAGAAATTTGTTGTACTATGCTTAGAAAATAAAGAATTTGTGCATGTCTTTATGTATATATAGAGTATATGCATATATAGATATATATGATAGTATATATTTAATAATAATGTATTCAGTGATTCATTGCATAATAGCAAGTGATTATTATATCTTTTGTGCCCCTTTGTCTTTAATTTCACTTGGTGTGGAATTAAAATGTGTACTGCTTCTATTTTGTTATTCATTTGCCTGACTACTGCTTTTCTGTTCTTTGTATTAATGCTATTGTTCTTAGTTTTATTCATTATTTTAATTAATTCCAACATGTTACTGTTATTTGTGCAAGTTAGAGCCATAATACTTATCTATTAGTATGGGATTTGAATTGCTTACAGTTATTACTGTCATATTTTTAGCCTTCCCCAACAGCTTAGTGTTCTATTACTTTGTAACAAATTTTCACAGAATCAACAGATTGAAAAGACACTGATTCATAAGTTTATATTGCTGTGGGTCAGAGGTCTGGGTACAGAATGGCTGAGTTCTGTGACCCAGTCTGGCAAACTTTGAATCAAGATGGTGTACTTTCTCAGCTGGATAGAGCTCATTCAACTTGATAGAAGAATTCAGTTGCTTTTTGTCAATAATTGACAGTTCCTGGAGAAGGCTGCCCACATTACTTGCCACATTAGCTTCTTAGATCTTCAAATCCAGAAGCAGAGAATGCACTTCGGGTGAATTACCCAGGACACTATGATTCTCTCTCCTGGAAAAGCATAATCTTTTGGGGTAAAATTCATTGTGTTAAGCCCACTGAGATTACTCTCTGAATCTTACAGCCAACTGCTTGGACCTTAAAATCTTTATTGTAACTAAAAAATTCCTTCACAGCAGCATGTTAGTACTTCACCTAATCATTTGGAGAAATGACATCTAGTGTGGAGGAAACTTAGTGACACCTAGTGTGGAGGAAACTTAGAATAATGCCTACAGTACTCATCATGTTCTAATTGACCCTATTTTATGCAGATTCACTTATTTTTATATGTATTACAATAGAATCTAAAAATTACTGCCTCCTATTGTGGAGCTTGTCTTTTTGCCTTCTTTCAGTAGTAGGAATACAATATTTCCACGTAAACAAAAGTGAAAGTCTTTTTTGTTGTTACGTTAAAATTTCATGAGGTTTGTGCTCAGAAGCTCTTACACAACAAAAAGACCCAAATGTTTGTAACATACAATGTTTCTTTAGAAATATAAACTATAGTATATGTAAATTAACAGTTGTTTAAGGTAACTTTCTGTCCACATTTTAAGAGTCTTTTATGTGATAAAATTTTTATGAAATGATATATTAGATATTGGCAATTAAACATTCCCAAAAGACCCATAAACAATTTTACAGTTTTAGGACTTGAGTTTATCACTACAAAGTTGCTATCAGTATTAAGCAAGATCACTTCAAATGCTTGCATTAAGCATTATTTTTCTTAAGGAATTATGATCTTTATATCCTCACAGATATTTTGCTTCTGACCCTAATTTACGATTATCTGTTCTCAGTCTTACAAGTACTGAGATAACAGAGGAACATCACAAATTAAGTAAATGTAAAGACACATTTTAATGGTCCATCTATAGCAGGGCCTCTATTCTTAATATGAGATTAGCTTTATCCTGCCACGCTAGACATACAAGATGTTTCTGCAGGTTCGATGGTGGTTCAGTGGCCTGCTGTGATTTACCCCAAGCCAATAGCTGTCAGCTAGTCTGTTGACTATCATTTGACATAATAAATCTAGATCTTCACCATAGTAGAAGTCAATATCCACTTAAGTTAAGAAAATCACAGTGTTTTCTTTTTTTGTAAAACAGGAATTGCCTAGACCTGACTCAATCTGATCAACTGATCTATTTCCCGTGGTGAAACCCATTCTGACGCATCTTGATTGAGTGAAAAGAATACTATAGACAGTCACTAAAATGTCAGAGTGATGTGATTTACGGCTCAAAACACTTTTTCCAATTGAAGAGAGTCCTACAATGAAAGTTAGAAATTTGGGTTTGCTGGCTTTGGGTTTGCTGTGTAAACTAAAGCAGTTACTTATATACTAGTATTTCAATTTACTTTTAAAAATAATTGCATTTAGACATAACTAAATAACTGCTTCATGATTTGTTATTTAACCACATGTATATTTAAAATATTAACTTTTTGAACAATCATTCTCTGACAAATTGGTAATTATATTGTAATTCTAAAATGGCATATTATTTTAAAATATACAGGAGGCATATCAAAAAAATCTATTGTTTTATTAGTGTACTTTAAATTCCTAATGTGCTTTCTGAGCACAGATAGCACACAGAAGGCAGACAATATTCATTAATTAATGTCCGAGATAGACTCATAGCCAAAATCTCATGTCAGATTATGTATATTATCACCTTATTAATTCTTACTTTCAAGCAAGCAAGTATCAAATGATCTTTCCTGTTTTACTGAAACTATCTCATTTTAGATATCCCTATATGTTCTGTCCACAGTTATTTTTATTTTTTATTTATCTAATTATTATATTTCAGCTTTTAGTCTACTCACAATTCCTCCACACTACAGTTTTCATTTTATATTTCAAATCAGAGAAATAGTTTCAAATAATCCAATGTTTCAAAGAAGAAGTGTGGTCGTTATGATCTATACCTGTCCATCCCCCCACTTTCAAAAGAAAAAAAAATAGAGTGTCTAGCACGCAAGCATGTGAAAGCATTCATACTTTCTATCAATAGCAGCACAACATGCTTCAGAGAGAATGCCAGAGAGAGGATTAGTAGAATCTGCACACATACACATATTAAATAACTATAGAAAAAAGAATCCAACTTAATCCAAGGAAATACTTAGAACAAGTCAGATACACAGCATTCTGATACTGACAGCTGAGGAACCAAAAGGAAAAGATTGAATGTGAAATTTGGGAAAGCCTTCCCTTCTGAGGAACTATGTTCACTTGAGTGGAGGTGTCTCTTGAAGTTTGAGGGTAAATAGAAATAAAGGGAAAAAAGGTGGAAATAAACTAGCAGAAACAAATACAATCACAATACTCAGAAGACATACAAATTCAACTCTTCAAAATGGTGCCACTGATTAAAGAAATATATTTCTACTACTGAGCTCCACTCCCAGCCCAACATTACTATTGAACTAAGAAACATAGTTATTAATTCTACAAATAATCCTGTAACTTTCTTCCAGTTAAGGGGGAGGTTAGAAAATAAAAAAGTAATGGCAGACATACATACGTAAAACTAATTTAATACCAATATAAAAAAAAAGAAACAAGAAAAAATACTTAGTTGATTTATGCAATCAGCATTCACAAGCCAGAATAAGACAATTCCAGAATGTTGTGTGAGTACCATTTTTTTAATCTCTTCTTTATTTCTTCATGGACTAAACTATTCCAGGTAAATCTTGTGTACTTTTGCCGAGCTCAAGGGTCAGCCATTTCTTTCAGGAAGAAAATTTTACTTAAGAAGAAACCAGTGTAGAAAATAAATAATAATAATAAACTGTAATGTCAATTATGTGTTTTAAAATAATTATTTACAGAAAGTTTTAAAATACTGCACATCTGAAATTTAAACAACTCAGAAAATACACATATAAATAAAGCTAATGTGTAATGATTTAATAAATTTGAAAACATATGAGAAAGAACAAAATCATGTCAGTAAAGAATATTAAATTACAAGTTTCCTAAGAGATAACAGATTAGACTGAAAATCTTAAAAAACAAAGAACTACACAAAGAAGCTTAATTGATAAATAAAAAATAAAGGGTAGAAACTTAAAGTTAGAAAAAGACTTAAAAAGTGGGCAAAAATATGTAATATATATGTGTATATATATATGTATGCGCATATATATATATATACACACACACATATATATATATAAAAAATTGGAGTACTTGAAAATACTTTTAAAAATCAATGCTAATTTCAAAATTGGCCCAGAATGGTAACCTTTGAAATATGTACTAGTAAAACCATTTGAAATTAGAAATAAATTTAAGATTTTTTTTCTATGACTTTAATATAGACTACACCTCTTACCAGAAAAAAAAAAGCTAATGAACAAAAATTTTAAAAAGCTTTCTTTTCAACAACCATGGCATATTTTATGAAATTTATGGCAATGTATTTTTTAACTTAGTAAGCTATTCTTCTAATATGAAAACTATCTAAATATTTGAATTGAAAGAGGAGAATAAAGAGCAAACCACTAGGGAAAAAAAGAGTGAAAAAGAGGATGAATTTTACGTGAGTAAGGAGGATGAATATGAGGGACTACAGACAGGAAAACTGTTGAATTTTGCATTAAAAAACACTAAGGTGGATTCAGCTCCAAAGGTCACGGTAATAATAAAAATATATTCCAATAAACATAAGCGAATAGTTCCCTGATAGCAGTAGGTGTGGCAGGGTACAGATGTGAATACCATGTAAGTTTTTCAATGTTCTTCTGATTCATGAGAGCTCATTGATAGTAGGGTATTTGTCTTTTCTAAATAATAATATTTATGTACTTTATACTTAACAATTTTAAGTTTAAATTTGAATTTTCAATTTTCAATTTGAATTTTTTATTTAGTTTTATCTGAGTTCTATAAAGAAAATATGTGGGGAGATAAGGAATATAGAAATTTTCCTTAGGCTTTCTGTAAGAAAAAATAAAGAGTCAAAATGGCTGTGCATAGCTACCATTGGTCTGAAAATGAGTAGATGGCCAGGCCAGGGCTGAAATCATTGTGCAGACTTTCAAAGCCAAGAGTAAAAGCTGAATTTTGTTCACTCCTACAGATCCAACTTTTTCTGAGGAATATTGTACAAGACTCATGTAGTACAAGACCTCATACAGAGCAAATTAAAAGACTGGGAACAGAAAAGAATAATTAAGAACTGCAGAGTAGTTCAGTAATGGAACACTTGTCTAACATGCATGAGACCCACAATACCAGGAAAAAAAATTAGGCATGTATAACTGAGGGACTGGATTTGATTAAGAGACACATGCCACAATAAACATTAGAAGTAACATTCGGGAAATTTCCTAACTCAGCAAATGGACATATATTGAGAAAAGAAACAATATGAAGACTTGTTTGTACGGAAGATATTTCCTAAGTTCCAAAGTGAATATATTAAATTTTAGTTTTTAGGGACTATTAGATTTTTGAGGAAACTCGAAGCTTAACAGTCATGGTTGTTTGTATATAGTTTTGCAAGTAAAAATAAAATTTAGGATTTGGAATTCTAATAACTGGTTCAAATATGAACACTAAAACGTCTACATCGACTGAGTCTCAGTTTTCTCAGTGCACATTTAAATATCTAATGGAAAAATGAAATATGTCTTATAGAGTATTATCTTTTAAAAGTGTTAACAGTAACATACTTTCTTATTTTGTTGAAACATAAGGCTTTTTAGGGGGGCAGTACTGGGGACTGAACTCAGGGCCTTGTGCTTCTAGGGAAGCACTCTACCACTGAGCTGAATCCCAACCTCTGGCTTTTCAAATAAAAACTAAACTTTTAGAAAGTAAGGATTAATAAGTAAATAATGTAAACAGAACAAAAATATTCAGGTACTAATAGGTAAGAAAAATTAAATTTGAACCATTCTTCATAATCTTGTGAAAAAAGGAAGATGAATAATACGTAATCTTAAAAATCACAAGAAATAACATCACTAGGGATACCTATGTTTTCAGGTTTGACAAGCCAGAGAGGAATCTTTTACTAAAATAGACCACATAAATTGAGTAATTTAAAATTAGAGGAATTTCCCTAGAGCCAGGAAGATGGTTGATGATAAAGAAGTATGGGGGAAAAAAAGCATGGTCATTAAAGTACTCAGATTTAGAAGGGAGTGAAAGATGCATGTAATGAACTGATTAATTATTCATTTAATATGCTTGGTACATTGATAGTCCTCTGCCCTCGGTTTGGAGGAGGCAGAGTCAGGAGACAATCTTGTGTAAAATAATAATCTCAGAGTAGGGCAAGATCAAATAGTTTTCTACTGGGGAGGGGGTCAGAACAAAGAGAAGCTTATACTCGACAATAAGCAGTTCTTGGCTTTTCTTTCAGTTAAAATAGTGACTATGCTTAAAATTAATGTCTTCAATTAGTTGAAAAGTCTACTTTTCCTCAGGGACAAATGTCAAAATAATACAGTATAACTCTAGTTAGTCTTGCTAAAATAAAGTTCATTGAACTAAAAAAAAAAAAAACCAAAATATGTGAGCCATGAAACTTTTACTTTAAGATTTTAAAGAATCATTAGTAAATGCTAAAACATTTTGGAAATCAATAGTATGTGATCTTTAGATTGTTTCGTTAATACCTTTATTTCCTTTAGGTAGTCATCTGTAAAAATCAGGTTCAAGGTCGGGTGTGGGTGGTGCACGCCTGTAATTCCAGCACTGGGGAGGCTGATGCAGGAGGATCACGTGAGCTCAAGGTCAGCCCAAACTGCACAGCAAATAGCAAGACCCTGTCAAAAAAAAAAAAAAAAAAAAAAAAGTCAGCTTCAAGTATCCAGGTATGTTCAGCACCACATGCAATAATTATTTTCTGTATGATTACTAAAGAAAAAATTTTTAAGAAAATTTATTTAAAAAAAATACTGAAAACACCCAAAGCTCTAGGCATTTTAATATTCACGGGGACATACATTAGGACCATTTCTGGGAAATATGATGTATACTTCCGAAATAAGTAAAAATCATCAAAATAAGTTTATAGTATTGAATTTGAGAGCTTGTTGAGAGATTCTGCAAAGTGTACATATCTACTCTTACACCCTGACCTGAAAAAGAGCATTTTTCTCTTGTATTGCCTCCAGGATGAGGATATCCATATAGCCAGACAAAACAACTCTCAAGATCAACGGGATTAGAAGTTGTAGCCCAATAACCCACAGATAACAGGCACAAAGGGCTTCAGTGCTTTGCAGTAACATGTGATAGCATAGATAAGTTTTCAGCTAAAGCTATACGTTAGCTAGATTATTAGCTCCTCCCACAAAATATTACAATCAAACATTTAGTGAGATTTCACTTTTTAAGAGCAAAAAATAAACAAAATTGGGCTTGGTATCTGCTGCCCAATACTTTGAAATCAATTTTAAAATGAATTGTCTGTATTAAATTGAAAATTGTTAAATTTTTATACCTGACTTTACATATAAAGGATCTGAATTAGGGAAAGGTCAGTGTAGGAGCAAAAGATTACTCATAGCAAAATTTGAGACAATAAACACATTATAGTAAAGGGAACAGAAGTATGGAATACATATAATAGAAAGGAATCACTGAGATGGTTAGAAAAAAGGGCATTTTAGAAAACTGAAGTTCAGTGTGTAACGTTTAAAATTAATAAGGTTAATCTGTGAGTGTTTCTCAAAAATGAAAGGAAATATCAATAATATTTTTTAAATTTACTGTGGTAGGTAATATTACAAATAATATTCAAAGTACATCAGTGATTGGAAATACAGAAAAGGGAGATAAGGTTTAGAAACACAAGGTTTCGAGAAGACTGTATGGTAGTTATAAATCATTTTCTTTTTACATGGTGGATATGAATGGTTTTCCCTTTACAATTGTAAAAAGAAGAAACCTTGCATCATGATTTCATTTAACCATATAAAGTTAATTTTAAAGAACATAGTAAATTTTTACATTTGAAAAAAATAAAAGTTAAACATAGCTTTCACCCACTTCCTCCGGTGGCAATCTTCATTCCTTTCTAATCTTTTTTCCTTTTGCATATTTTAGCTAGGAGTAGTTGTACAGTAGATTGCTCATTGTAATCTTGCATGGGTGTATTTGTGCATTAGTTTGTGTATATATGTTTGTGTGTCTCAAGATTAATGTCCATGCTGTTAAATCATATTAATAGTTAATGTTTATCTGTATTTATCCACAAAAACATACTATCATTTATATAATAAAGTATACATTACTGTTATAGTTTATATATTAAACTTAATAAATGATTTAGTGTATGCATTTAAAATATTTTAAGTATTTTATTTTGGTAAGTTTCCATCAACAAGTTCAGTATAGTCAAGAGTACAAATGTATCGACATCTCTTCTAAGACACCACCATATAGCCAGATGTGGTGACACACACCTGTAGTCCCAGTACTTGAGAGGCTAAGGCAGGAGAGGATCACCACAAATTTAAGGCCAGCCTGGGCTACATAGCAAGTTCAAGACCAGCCTGAATTATATAGCGAGACTCTGTTTTGAAACTCATTTGTGAAATCTTGCTATTATTCTGGTGTTTTTCAAGTCTTGCTCAGGGCATCTTTGCTCCTTATGACTTCACGTGTTTCTTCTACATTTCTCTGCCTGGCCTCTGAGGGCTTTCTTTGAAGTCTTGGTAGAAACCTCCCTGATGCCACAACCCTTGCATTCTGCATGCTGGTAAAACCAGGTTCACACAGATGATGCCAAGGTCTGCAGTCAGCAGAAGCAGTAGTCAGACCTCCTTGGACCATAGCTGTAGTGGCATCTGAGTGCCTGAATGGCTGAGCACAGTGAAACGAATCCTGCAGATCCAGTTCCCTAAGTATCACTTCTGGAGCAGAAGGCAATCTGCCTGGGAAAACATACTCTGTGTTATAATGATGGTTTCCCTTCCTTTGCAATCATCCCTCAATAGCCTTAGGAGTTGAGCTGACTCAAATCCCTTGTATAAAATGTTTGCATGTAACCTATGAACATCTATCCATACATTTCAGATCATCTCTGGATTACTTAGAGTTATGGTTTGTGTCTAGATGCCCCCCCAAGCCTCAGGTGGTCATAAGTGTGGCTGGATCGAGAGTGTGGGATTACTAAATTAGTCCACCGGCTGGTTTGGCATAGTAGGGCCGGGATCAAGGATGTGATGCTTGGATTAAAAGCACAAGGATTAAGGGTATTAGGATTAAGGGTGAGAGTGTTACCCACCCTAAAGCCAGGTATCCTGGATAAAATATAAGGGACAGAAAGAGGTTTGTCTACCTCTTTGCTTACCCGCTTCGTTACCTTTCTGCCTTCTGCCTGTCTGCCATGCCACCCTGCTTTGGACCCAGCTGATTGTGGACTGAAACCTCTACAAACTGTGACCCAAATAAACCTTTCTTCCCCTAATTTTGGGTGTCAGGTATTTTGTCTCAGCAAAGACAGAAAAGTAACTAAGACACTTAGGATACCTAATACAAAATAAATAATCGTTATACCATATTGAATAGAGAACAATGGCAAGGAAAATAAAGTCTTCTCGTGTTAAGTACAGAAACAATGATTTTTATGAATATTTCTCAGCCCTGTTTGATTTAATATGTGGACACAAAACTTCCACACACAAAGGGCAGACTACATAATTATAACAGAAATTGTTTTGTCTCTTGTCCTTTAGTTCAGTCATCTGTTATGAAATTCCAAAGAACAATAACTTTTCGATTTGCAGTTATCCAAATGCAGCATATAAATTGTGAAATATACAAATATTTTCTGGAATTACTTTCATATTTTTAAAAAGAAAATAAAAGGCTAAATAAAAGTAAAAAAAGATAAATTTTTTCACTTTCCAAATATGTTTTTCTTTTAGTTGGTTGTTTTTTGGTTACTAACATTTAAAGATATATCATATGCTGATGTTACTTAGGTCTGTTTAGCTATTCCATAGCATATACAAATTTCAAATTACATAATGCAAAAAAACACTGTAAAATAAAGTTATCAAATAACCAATACAAAATGCACACATTTTGTGCAAATGCAGTTTCAATGTGCTCAAATTCTAGGAAATCATTTCCTTACACAGAGAGTGTAACGGGATTTTGTTTCTTAGGAATCAACTAAAAAAGAGTGCTGCTTAAAAATCAACTGATTCCCTAAAGTATATAGTAAGTGACTTAAACTATAAATACAACTGTCAAATTACAAAATGCATAATGATCAAAGTAAAAAAAATTTAATTAATGTAAAACAATACCAGGTCCAATTACTGTTTTATTTTAAAAAGATACTAGGCATTTCCTGGGTTTAAAGCTCTTTTAGTTACACAAGGCAAAGGTTCAAAGCATTTTAAAATTACATTTCAAAGTTCTTTGCCTCCAAGGCTGGGGATTTAACTCAGTGGTGAGAGGGCTTGCTTGGCAAACTCAAGGCCCTGAGTCTGATCCCCAGCAACAAAAAAATAAAAAAAGTTCTTTGCCTCTGGAAGCCAGAAGGTTGTGATTCATTTACTGCTGCACCGCAATCTTTCTCAACACTCCCACTGATGGAATAGGACCTCTGCTAAGGTAATGGTAAGGTCTTGTTTCTTGTGGGGGTCTGTTATATTAAAATTAGATCAACAGATAATGAGGGTTGTCATTTTAATTTTATGAAACATTTAAACTGTATAACCTATGTGTTATTATTTAAAATTTGTTAGTTTTTTTTTCCTTAATTTACTCAAGTTTAACAGAGAAATTCATTTGTATAACCGAGGTTCACTTTAACCAATCTGATATTTAAGATCCAAATTTTAATTATTTTCATATTTCTGTAAATTATAAATCACAAATGGTCTACAATGAAGATAATTTATGTCTAAATCTTTTAAATTCAAGCATTAAAAGGTGCTATTTTTATAAGAGCATCACCCTTTATTGCCATGAAGCAGTATAGTGATATACTTTAGCTTTAAATGACCCAAGATTTTTTTTTTTTTACCATCATTATTTTTTAAGATTTTCTTTTTAATTTACACATACCTGCCTGGAAGATAAAATAGATAAAACTCTTGAAGTCAATAGGCATAGGAATAACTTTCTGAACAGAACCCCAGTTGCACAGAAAATAATACTGAGAATCAACAAATGGGATCATATCAAGGTAAAATTCTTCTGCACAGCAAAAGAAACAACCAATAGAGGCAGAAGACAACCTACAGAATGGGTAAAAATTTTTGCCAGCTATTCCTCAGACAGAGGAATATTTAAGATATCTAATACATCAATAATATCTAAAATAGGGCTGGGGATTTAGCTCAGTGATTAGAGTGCTTGCCTCGCAAGCACAAGGCCCTGAGTTCGATCCCCAGCACCACACAAAAAAATAATAATATCTAAAATATATAAAGAACTCAAAGAACTAGATCCTTAAAATAAAAGATTCAATCAAAAAATGGGCAAAGGAAATGAATAGACAATTCACAGAAGAAGTATAAATGGCCAGTAAGTACATGAAGAAACACTCAACATTGCTGGTCATTAGAGAAATGCAAATTAACACAAAACTGAGACTGTATTTTACGCCCAAAAGAATGACCATCACAAGGAAATCGAAAGATAATACATGATGGGGAGAAAACAGAACAAAACAAATTTTACATTGTTGGTGGAGATGTAAACTAGTACAACCGATATGTAAATCAGTATGGAGATTCCTCGAAATACTAAAATGAGAAATTTCATTTGATTTAGCTATTTCTCATGTAGGTATCTTCCCAAAAGAGTCATATTACAGTGATACATACATACCTATTTATAGCAGTGCAATTTATAACAGCTAAATCTTGGAAGCAGCTTATATGTCCATCAACAGATGAATGGATAAAGAAAATGTGGTTTTTTCTTTACCACACAATTGCACTCCAAACAATGCAGTACTACTGTGCCATAAAGAAAGATAAACTTGAGTCATTTGTAGGAAAACAGATGTAACTTGAGACTATGTTAAATAAATCAGACACACAGGATTAAATACATACTACATGATTTCTCTTATATGAGAAACCCAAAACATAAATAAAGAGCAAAAGAAAAAATAGATAAAAAGTTAAGTAAAGAGACAGCTCTTTCTCAAATGGGCCAGGGATCAAGAGATGGAGAGAGAGAAGGGAAAGTTGATGAAGAAAGGAATTAAGATGTTTTACGCACATGTACCAACTCCACACAAGGACTGTAAATATTATGTGCTGCAAAAGTAGAAATAAAATGTAATTATGACCATGTATGTATATTTACAACTGTATATAATTCTGTAAATTGTAGTACAGTATGGATTTAGGAAATCGTTACTACAATCATAACACAGACTCGTTCCTTTGCCCAAACCAACTCTCTCTTGCTATTCTTTGCTGTTTCGTTTTTCTCTTACCCAAGGTAATCTTGTCTGTAACACTATGTTTTCATCTTCTGGAAAATATCATGAAAATGAAATCATAATGTATGCTACCCTTGAGATCTTCACACAATATCAAGCCTTTGAGATTTAACTTGGTTTTATTGTGTATCAGTAGTTCAGCCATTTTTGCCTGAGTGAAATTTAATGGGATAGATACTCCACCATTTGCTTTTCAGTTGGAGGGCATTTGTTAATTATTCTTTTAAACAATTATGAATAGAGTCACACTAATTTTTTTTTAATTTTCCTAGATAAATACCTAAAAGTAAAATGGCTGGGGTCATGTAGTAAGTTTCTTGCACTAGGTATTTATAAAATACATACTTAATTTTTTTCGGAGTGGCCATACCATTTTACATCACCAAAATTAAGATATGAAACTTTCTGTTCCACATTTTTTCAGCACTTAGAAAAGAAAGTTCTGTTCTATCTTTCAATAGGCTTGTAGTAATAGTTCATTATATGTCCTTTCCATTTAAACATCATTTTAATGAAGTATCCATTCATGTCTCTTGCCCATTTCTAAATAGTATTGTTTATTATTACTATTGGTATTAAAGTTTTTTATTCACTCCGAATAAAATCTCTTTGTGAAATAAGTGTTTTGCATGCATTTTCTACCATTCTGTGGTTTGCCTTTTCATCCTCTTAACAATATTTTCAGAGAGCAAATGTTTTTAATTTTAATGAAGAACAGTTAATCAAATGTGTGCTTTGTAGCGTGTACTCCAAATCTGCAGATGTCTGGATATTTTTTAAAACATTTTCTTGTAAAATAGGTATATTTGTTATACATTTTATGCTCAGAAATTATTGATTTAATTTAGTTTTATAATGTGTAAAGTTTATGCTGAAATTTCTATATTTGCATGCAGAATTTAATTCATCTTTGTAGACCTGTTTCTGAGTTACCTATTCTATCTCATTGCTCTATGTTTCTGTATCTTCACAAATAAGTAATCTAAAATCACATACTGATTTTAATAAATTTCTCCTTTTTTGAAAATCATTTATGGTTATTCCACTTCTTTTGCTTTTTATTCTGATTTTTGAAAAGTTTGCCTGTATGTAAGAAAATACCTGCTAAATTTTCTTTTTTGAGTATTGGGGGGTTGAATCCATGCCTTGTTGAGGTACATTCCCAGCTGTTTGTATTCCTTTGTTAATACTGGATCTCACTAAGTTGCCTGATTTAAACTCGAATTTGTTATCCTTCTGATTCAGCCTTTTGAACAGATGAAATTACAGCCACATTCCACCACAGTGAGATCTGCTAGAGTTTTCACTGTGCCTGTATTCTGAGACAGTTGATACTTTTACCTCAAGAATTTTCCAGTAATTCAAGCAGCAAATAGAATTTTTCAGCCAAAAATTTCACTCTGCCAAACATATACATATATAATAAATCTATGGACTATGGAAATCATACTTTTTATACATAACCATATTAACAATTTGATAGCATATTTGAGTGACTCAAAAATTCATGTATTTAAATGACAGTATTATGTACATTCTGTTGATCAAGTGATAGCCTTAATAGTCCCATAGTTCTGTTTTTTAAAAATGCTGATCCCAGCAATTGAAAGTGAAAATTAGTTTTAAAAAAAAAAATGAAAAGAAGCAAATAAAAGAAAAAGAGAAACAACTTCCTAAAGTCAGTAAGAAAACCTGTAAAGGAAAACAACATCAAAAATCCTTTCTTTTATCATAACTGTCTTAACTTATTAAACATTACATTCACTTTTTATTACAGATTTTATGAAAACAGAAACTACACATTGAAAAATAATCAAACCCCACAGGAAAGTAGATGTTGTGAATGTTCATCAAAAAGTTATGTTAATTTTAATGTCACTTTAAAGATGTTCATTGACAGTAGTACAGATCTGAAGAATGTTGCTTAATTTGCTGTGTGGAAAGTGGTCATGGTATTGAAACTAGTCTTTATGAAGATAAATGAGATTGCTAATTTTTCTAGACTGCCATGAGGCAAGGAAAATTTAAATTCACCTCCTAAGAATGAACAAAACATTTCTATTTCGGAAAAAATGACTTTTTTTAATTAAATGAAGTAGTTTTAATCTACTTTGTTCATTTTCATGTATTTTATTATTTAGTCACTTCTTATTTGGAAGACATAGTACCTTCAGTGAAAAAATTAGAAGAGCTTGAAAGCAGGACCTATTTCAAGGGTTAGTTTATATTCTTAAACACTATCTTTTGTAGAAAATTGGCTAAAATCCATATGGTGTTGAATTATGGCAACTTTGCAATACAAATTACATTCTGAAGAGGCAAAATGAGTTTTGAAGAAGTTCTGAGTATCAACAATTATTCAGTGAGGTTTGACTATGACAGATTGTAGGACGTTGTGCTGAAAATCTTCCATTTGCCCCTGCAGGGGCACTCTCCTGCTCCCGACTTGTTTTCTAGGCAGTCAAGCTCTGCCTGCCGAATGGATGACAGGATTCCAGATTCCTGTTCTTCCCCATGCACTGAAGGGCGCCGAGTGTGAGGTCGAAACGTTTATCTCTCACTCTCTTCCAATGGGATTGTGGCAAGCTAGTTGTATCTTTTACTTGATTTCAAGCCTCTTGCACGGTAATAATCTACACACAAATGAATGTATTCAGAGTCCTCTTGGTATCCTGTGTATGGTAACTAATTGCTCTCATTTCCTCTTTAAGTCTAGGAATGTTAACAGTATATATTTGGATAATTACATTATCTCTTAGGGGTTTTCTACTGCCCAAATCTTATAGTTTATTTAACTGTCACTCAATGTATACTAATTGAAGGATTTTGTCCTTTTCTGCTGGGGCCTTGACTACTAAAATCAATTTAAAATAGCATACAAAATTTAATAAATACAAAAGCATACATGCAACCTCCATGAAAATTATGAAATACAATGACAAAACAAATAACATGAGTTCAACACTGAAAGGACAGAAGAACGAGAGCATTAGCTATGTACCATCACGTGTAGCAGAATCAGAATTGTTCCTTCTCGGCAGCTTCCACCCAAATGTCGGCATTATTGGACTGTCGAATAAGTCTGTGACTTACATGCTATGTACAAATTAAACACCATTTTGTTTCCTTTGCCTGACTTCGAGATTTCTAGAAATAACATCATTTGTACACATATCATTAATTACCTATAAAACACTGATTATATTTGAGAGAATACAAACTTTTCATCCCTTTCCCTCCTATTTCATTTCCTAATTTTATTGTATCATTTTTTGTTCAGAATACCACTAGAAAGCAGATTCCTACTTTTTGAGATGATACTATTAGTATTTATTAGGTTGGACCACATACAAGAACTGATATTCAATTATTCTGATATTTAAGAAAAGTAATTTTATTAATTTAAGGTAACAATTTGAAATTACATTGAATTCACTAAGTAATTTTATCATCTATTTCAACATAGTTAATGTTTCTAATGTAGCTTTTTCTTTTGCACATAAAAATGTCATAAATATATTTTAAAAACAAAATGGAGATTTTTTATTTTATGCATCATTTATTTATTGAGTTTAACTATAGTGTTATATGCCAGTAGAAGTTATTACTGTCTAATATCAGTTACAGCTGAGTGATACTCACTTGAATTTTAAGTAATTATTTGAGAAAAATGACAGGCTCTGGAGAAGTGCTATTTTTATAGTAATCTTCTGTAATTCATGATACTAACCCCAGGGAAAAGCTTAATAAGAATATATAGTCCTAAATACCTAAAATTTTAACTTTCTCTGCCATAAAAAGAAATAAAACTATTTCTATAAAATGATGTTATATAATGAAATTAAACCTATTTCTATCAAAAATACTTTCTTAGTCTCTGTTCTCATCACTGGGAGAAAATAACACCTCAATTTAAACAAGGAAACTTTATATCCAAGGCAGAAATAGCATAGAAGGGCCTGGGCAGAAGACAGCTGTTCACATAATGGGGGCTAGAGCTCAGGGACAGGAGAGGAGCTGGGGAGGGAGCTACACCTTTCCAGCTCACATGCCCAGGTGAAGCACCTGCAGCCAGGTCCCACTTCTGACTGGCACACTCAGCTGCTGAACTGCTTAGTGGATGAATACCCAGAGGAGTATAGCACCCCCATGATCCAATCGCCTCTCCAAAGCCCCGCATCTAAGCTCATAAGAGTTTGGGGGACATTCTAGACCTAAACCAGAAAAATATAAATGAAAACATAAGTGATTTATTTCTTATTCACCATTAAATGATCAATTATCTTTCAATTGCACTTACCAAAATCACTGTTTGGTGATATTTTACATAGATATAGTGAGCTTCAGGTGTTTTCCATATAATTTTGTGTAGTAGCACACTAGACTGTCTATAGGCCTCATTAATTGTAAATGTTAAGGGATTATTTAATAATTAATTTAAACAGTAAATATGTTTCAAGCACCTATAATAAGCCAGCCACTGTCTTAAATTTGAGAATACAGAAAGATAAAGTTTTTTCCTTCACTGAGCTTGTAGTATAACGATAAAGATACTCTAATAATTAAATGAGTACTATATCTCCATATTACAAGAAGTCCAAAACACAGCAAAGAACATATAGAGACTGACAAGGAATAGAGTATTCCAGAGTTTGGGTATTAATTTTTTGACTGTTTGGTTGTTTGGTTGCATGTGCTTTACTTCCCAACTTAATTATTTGTTGAGAACTCTTTGAAAAATTACTTGTTGTTTATCTAAACACTATTTTAACTAAAGATCTTAATTTTTTATTTGCTAAATCTGGCAGCCTTATGATTAATCATGCCATTTTATTCATATGTATCTAGAGATTAATATATAAATAAAAACCGAATCAAAGTTAGGACAATAGATGCTATGTGGGGAAGACAATGTTATAATACATTCAAAGAAGTACTCAGGAATTTAGAGTACTGAACACGTAATAGGAGGCCATGGAGGTCCGAAAGAAAACACAAGGTGCAGGATATTGGAAGACATTAAAGTGTGCATTTGTTTATTCTAAGTGCTGTAAAATATTGATCTTTAGTAACAACAGTCAATAATTACTGATTTTGAAGACATTTTATCTCAACATTTTCTTCAATTATCATATTTGTGCATTATCTTAATATTATTACTAATTTAATGTAATATTGTGGAGAGGGACAAGTTGACCAAAAGTCTTACCCTTGAATACATTTTCTTCACACTATAGACATTTATATTGTTAAAACATAACCTAGGTTTGCATATTATGCTTGTTCAAAGTAATTCATAGTTGGATGAGACAAAATTCAGGCATGCAAGAATTAGGGGTTCATCTATTTTGATGAATTTTGCCAACATACACATACTAAGATGATCTTTGTTCTAGTAAATTATCTTACATGTGTAGTAAAGATCACATTTGAAAAGAGAACTAAGGAAATGTGGCAATTCACTTAATGTATCACAGACAGATGTCTGCAATGCTTGTTGTTGCACTTGATAAAATGAGAATTGGGAATTGTCACTATTGACTGATAACCTTGCTATCAAGCTCCTAACAAGCTACAACGTTACCCACGCTTTTTGGTGAATTTCCTATTTTTCATTTTGACATTTAACTCTATATTACAATGTATATAAATACTGATCAGTGTGAAAATAGTATTATTTCTTTTATACAGTAAACTCAGTTTTTTCTAGTTGTATAAAAATTATCATACATTACTTTTTTGTCAAAATTCCATCCAAGTGTAGATCTAATCTAGGGCTTAGTTTCTTTCTATTATCATTGTGTGTATCTCTTCTTTATACAAAACTACCTATTGTTTCAAAATATGCCCTAAAGTTTTTTAGGGCAAACCTATCTTCGCAGTTCCTTTTTAGATAACTAGTGGTTAGTTTTTGACACTTTTTTAAAAAAGAAATTTGATGTTACTTGGGAAGTACAAGGCAATCAGAAAAACGATTAGGTTTCCAACCCTCCTGGTAAAGTGGTACCATGTGAACAATTTCTTGGTAGTAACGGCAAGCAGAGGTGAATTGTTGCATCTACTCAAAATATTCATTTACTGATATACACCTCATGCAACCCACTTGCACACTTACTGTCCATCTTGCCTTACATGATGTGATTTACTTAAGGACTGCTCTATGTCTGTCTGTTTTGTGATTAAATTTAATGCAGATAATAGTCTTACACATGATAGATAATAGATATCAAAAATCAACAGGACATGAGATCTTCTACAATAAATTAATTCATTTAATAAGTATAATTTAAGTACCGAACATGCAAGTCACTTTCTATCCACTTTAGATATATCAGTGAATTAAAAATAATGCTTGCCCTATGAAGTTTATTTTTTTTTCTGAAATAGAAAATAAATATAACCAATCTATTTCTTATGTTTTCTGCTTGAAGGTGAGAAATTCTTCAGGAGAATAAAATCGAAACAGGCTGAGTACTGGTGTTATAAATAGGGGGCTACAGTTAACTATAAATAGAATGTGACATTGGATGTCTGGAAGAGATGAAGGAGTTTATCCACAGTACCACAGGGAGAGCATTTCTGGTGGAGATAACAGCTGGAGCACACAGTACTAAGAAAAGTGCACCTGAAGTGTGCGAGGACAAACAAGCAGACCAGTCAGGGTGGCCAGGGGCAAATACGGATGAACAGATCAGTGGGCAACAATGTTATAGTAACATTGCATATTTGAGTATCATATTAGCAAATTACAAGAAATTTTTACTTTGTATGAAGTTTATCCACTTCAATGAATTTTTTGAGAGGAAAAGAATATGCTGACATTGTTACTGCACTAAATTTAGCAAAAGTGAAAAAAATTCACCAAAGAAATATAAAAGATTGTGACTTGTTATATCAAGCACAGATATATTACTGATAATATAATTTTAATTTAGAAGAAACTTACAATAGAATAACCTTTTTTCCACAATGCACAATTCATCATTTGTTAATAATTGCAATGTGGCAATTGGTTTTGGTCAGAAAATATATTAGAATTTCTAAATAAAAACTGTGTTTACAAAATAGTAATTACAGTTAATTTACTCAATGTAATCTAAAATGTAGAATGTTGAGTCATCACCAATAATAAAATGGAAATAAAATCTTGAAATTAGTTATAAAACTAAACAGAAGGTTTTATAGACCACAGACCACAGGGAAATAAATTTAAAAGGTCAACATGAAATGTTTGGAACAGAGACAAATTTTAATAAAATCTATAGTACAGAATTCTTAAATAATGCAGTGAAAATGTGTTATTTATTTCTAGTTTTCAATACTTCTCTTTATAACATTATAAGACTTTTTTAAAAGGTTACATTCTTTATTTCAGATATAAACTTTTGAAAATCAGACAGAAATTGTGTGGGCGTATATTCTTGGTCATCATATTCAAAGAACAGATAAAAATTCACTCTGGGTCTGAATTAAGGAGTTAGATTTTTTCCTACTCTTTGGTTATATACTTAAATGAGAAAAATATTTTTATTACAATTAGAAATGAATTGATTATTGTTGCTTTATTTGTAAATTGTCATTTTCAATCTTTTTTTCACAGCTAAATACTTAATGATTACACAGCTTGTATGTTTTCTTCACAGCCATTATGTTGCTTTGCATATCTGTTGGATTCTCCTAAACATAAGCATAGAAACTAGAATTATGTTACTCATTTAAAAAGAATACTCGCAAAAAACTTATAATGTTAATATAATTTTTAATAGACTTCATTTTCAACAATACAGATAATTTAACTTTCAGTTATGAACAATTCCACACTGATAAAATTTACCTATAAAAAGTGTTGCTTCTACAGGTGATTTACGACTACCTAAGCGGAAAAAAAAAAAAAGTACAGAAGCCTGACTTGAGGGTTGTCATTAACCTGAAAATGTATTCACATTTGCATCAAATACTGCAACAATTTAAAATATTCCAATTTTTTTTTGCTTTTTACAAAAGAGAAAGATCAAGATTAGTTATGCAATTATTTTGGTTATATATATATATATATGCTGAATTATCTACTTAAAAAATGAACTCATATCCCTTTCAATTTCCTTTTGTAGAATACTGTGGTTGTCAATATAAAGATATTTTACTTGTTTTATTAGATTGATTCCTAAATATTTCATTTTATTTTTCATGCAATTGTGAATGGTGTAGCTTCCCAAATTTCCCTCTCAGTGAGTTTGTTATTTGTATATAGAAATGCTATTGATTTTTGAGTGTTGACTATGTATCCAGCTACAAAACTGAACTTAGTTATTAAATCTAGAAGTCTTTTGGTGGAGTTTTTGGGGTCCTCTATATAGAGTGTCATGTCACCCGCAGATAATGATAATTTAACTTCTTCCTTTCCTATCTTTACTCCTTTTTTGTTTTTTGTTTTTTGGTGCTGGGGATCGAACTCAGGGCCTTGTGCTTGCAAGGCAAGCACTCTAATCACTGAGCTAAATCCCCAGCCCTACTTTACTCCTTTTTTTTTTGTCTTTCTCTTGTCTAATTGCTATGGCAAATATTTCCAGAACTATATTGAATAAGAGTGGTGATAGTGGACATCCTTGTCTTGTTCCAGATTTTAGAATGAAAGCTCTCAGTTTTTGACCATTTAGTATGATATTGGTGTTGGACTGTCATAGAAGGCTTTTATCAGATTGAGATACAGACCACCTATTCTTAATTTCTGTAGGGTTTTTATCATGAATGGGTGTTGGGCTTTGTCAAATGCTTTTTCTGCATCTGTTTTAATGATCATGTGATTTCTGTCTTTGACTCTGTTGATACGGTGCATCACATTTATTGATTTGTGTACATTGAACCATCCCTGCATTCCTGGGATGAATCCTACTTGGTTGTAGTGTATAATCTTCTTGATGATTTGCTGCATTCTGTTTGCCACTATCTTATAGAGAATTTTAGCATCTATGTTCATTAGGGAAATTGGCCTGCAGTTCTCTTTTTTGGTTGGATTCTTTTAAACAGCGTGGTATTACCAAAAAGATAGACCCAAGGATCAATGGAATAAGTTAGAAGATGCAGAATCAACTCCAAACACATTCAAATACCTCATTTTTGACAAAGGAGCCAAACACCTTTGCTGGAAGAAAGACAGCCCCTTTAATAAATGGCGCTGGAAAAATTGGCTTGCCACATGCCCAAAACTAAAACTAGATACATGTTTCTCACCACATACTAAACTAAAATTGAAGTTGATCAGAGATCTAAACATTAAAACAGAAACATTAAATCTGCTAGAATAAAGAATAGGAAGAACTCTTGAAGACAGATGTAGGTAAAAAAATTTATGAACAAAACTCAGACTGCATGGGAAATAACACAAAGAATCAGTAGTTGGAATCACATCCTATTAAAAAGCTCTTGCACAGCAAAAGAAATCACCAACAGAATGGGGCATAACCCCCAGAGTGGGAAAAAAAATTTGCTAGCTGGTCCTCCAATGGCTAACATCTAGAATATATAAAGAACTAAAAAAAAAAAAAAAAAATCAGATCCCCTCAGATTGAAAGACTCGATTCAAACATGGGCAGTGGAAATGAATAGACACTTCTCAGATGAAGAAGTACAAATGAAAAATAATTATACAAAAAAGTGTTCAACATCACTGGTCATTTGAGAGATGCAAATTAAAACAACACTAAGATTTCATCTCACTCCAGAAAGAACAGCTATTATCAAGAAATCAACCAATAACAAATGCTGGTGGGCAGTGGAGAAAAAGGAACCCTCTTCCACTGTTGATGCAAGTTCGGGCTGGTCTGACCACTGTGGGAATCAGTGTGGAGATTCCTCAAAAAACTACAAGTAGAGGTTCCATTTGATCCAGCTATCCTTCTTCTCAGTATCTTTCCAGAAGAATTAAAAACATCATATCACAGTGATATATGCACAACCATGTTTATAGCAACACAATATGCAATAGCTAGGTCTTAAAACAACCCAAATGCCCAGCAACTAATGAATAGCTAAAGAAGATGTGGTTTTTTTATGCAACAAAGTGATACTCTGCAATAAAAAAGGATAAATGTGAAACATTTATAGGTAAATGGATGCACCTTGAGAACACACTCTTAAGTGAAACAAATCAGACATGCATGAGTATACAGTGAATTGTTTCTGTGATGTGAGAACTCACAAGTGTAAATAAGGACAAAAAGGTATAACAGATATCATGTAAAAGAAAGATAATACCCAAATGAGAAGTGAAATAGAGAGGGATGAGGGGGAAAAGAAGGAAGGGAAAAACAAAGGAAAAGTGGAAAAAATGGAAAAATGTAAATAAAGCTATTGTAAATAAGGAAAGGAGGGGGAGTGGAAGAGAAGGTGGGGAAGGGGAGGGAACCACGATATACCATGTACAGGTACAAATTAACTACAATAAATATGATCATTATGTATATCTACAATGTACCAATATATGTTCTTGGTAAATACATTAAAAAAAAAAAAACCAAAAAACCAAAATCATCTCAGTCACTAATTTCTTCAATGTACTTATTTCCCAGTCTAAAATAATTATTTTTTCATTGCTGTTTTTATATATTTGCTCCATAATAAAGAATTTAAAGCAAGACAATCTCAAAGCAAGGTATGAAATGTAGCTTGCTAGAAATGTAAAATTCTGGGTGAAATACTATAAATTTATTGTTTTGATTAGGTCTTTTATAAGCAAACATTAATGTAGAGTTAGAATAGCAGTATTTAGGACATTGCCAGATATTACCTAAAATATAGACTTTGTGTCCCTGCTTTTGATTCTTATATTTTATGCAAGATATTTTATATGATTCCTAAATAAGTATATTTATCATCCTCATTACAGAAGTATTAATGCAGTTAGGGTTTAACTTGTGGTATAAAGATTAGAATTTCACATTCTTTGAATTAAATAATGTATTTAGTCAGTTTGTTCTAATCATCATAGCGTTACCATCATATTGCATATGAAAGGTATGAAATATTTACTTCATTTTTTATTCTTTCCTATGAGTTCATTGGCTTGATAATGCTTTCAGATTCTGTACTTAAAATCTTCCATTATAATTATATTTTGTCACTTGTTATTTTGGAATAATAAGCATTTTGTCATGCATATATTATTTTGCAAAAGACATAATTATCACATATATTCTCATTCCTCACTTAAACTATAGAACACAAAATTAACAATATTAGAATTAATAATTATGACATATTTTATTATTATGAAAATAAACAGTAATGTTTGAATTGCTTCCTTCATATTCAGTTAATACAAAAATGTAATCTAAATGAAAAATATAAATATTGATACATATAATGAAACTTCACACATGTTTAGTGATTCACTTCCAGTACTCCACAGGAATAAAGAGAGATTGCAGGGGCAGGAGTGGACCAGACTAGCAGAGTCTACCATGTCTGAGGTAACAGGGGATGTCAGGGTGCCATTAATTTTGTTTTTAGTAAGTCCAAAGACAGATTTTAGAAGGTATGTTTCAGGGGCTGCCAAGGTAAAATCATAATGCATTCTGAGCAGAGATGCCCATCAGACATTTCAAAATGTCATTCACATTGACACATAGTATTAGGCAAAATGGTGATGACCCAGTAAAGAACACTGCCAGCATGAATTTAGAGTTCCTCCCAGGACCCCCCAGAGTAACTCCAAAGGAGAGTCCAACCAGAGTTCACTGAACTGGTTTTTATGGAGGGCTAGTGGGATGGGCTTAGCTTGGGTAAGGAAATCTCATCTCTCATGAGATTAGGTGAGTAAAAATAGCTGAGAAGCAACAGCTGCATGGCAATATAGCAATGGCTGTCACTGCTACACTGTCTTAGTTACTTGCTAGTTGCTATGACAAAGTACCTAACACCCACATGTTAAAGGAGGAAAGGCTTATTGTAGCTCACAGTTTGTAGAGGTTTCATTCCATAGTTTGCTGGCTCCCAGGCAAAGGGGCATAGTAGAAGAGAAACAGTTCATGGCATGGCAGACTGGAAGCAGCAAGCAGCAGGGCTGCTTTCTTTCTGTCTCTTTCCCCTCCATCCAGGCTACAAATTTATAAATTGGTGCCACCTACACCCAGGGTGGAGTTTCCATTATCCACACCCAGAACTATGCTAAACCAATTTAGTTATCACACACCATTAAACCTAGTATCACACACCCAAATCAAGCATCACAAAACTCATCCAAATATAAGTGGGTCATAATAAAGTGGGGGGGGTCAACTGGCTGGGGACAAACAAGGGTCAGACCTGTCACAAAGAATCAATATGACGAAGTCAAAATATTTAGGAAACCAAGAATTAAGAGCAATTATAAAGTATGTCATGAGAAATAATTCCTAGCATAAATAGCAGATCTAGTACAGATAGCAGGTGTGTTTTTATTTGCTTGTAGCATGAATTTATGTGATGACTTCAAATTTCCTTGTAATAGTTGCAAATAATTTGAATCACAAAAGAAGATATATTACAGATTAATCTGTTAAGTGTTGAATACTCTCCTGTAGATAAATCATTGCATAAAAATAATATTTTCTACACACTATTTGGCTGAATTGTTGATATATTAATAGTTTTACTTAAATCAGAAGGAAAATAGAATACGTGTGGTATTTTAGCACCCGTGAAAATCACTAGAATAACAAAAGCTCATGCTCCTTATCTAATTTTTCTTTTTTGCTGTTTAAAGTGTTTGTAGATAATACCAGAAGCAGTTGCTCCTGAATATTCTATTATTCTCATAGTGAAAGAGTAAAAAAGAAAACTCATTTCGGTTTCCACACATAACTTCCACAGTACAGATTTACTTCATGGTCCAACAGAATAAGTGCTAGCGTCACTAGGTAATTTATTTTATAATTAATAGAATGAAATTAAATTAATGAAATTAATCAAATAGAATGAAAAATTCAGTTTCTTAGTGAAACTAGCTATATTTCAAGTGCTAAGATTGACAAGTGGCCACTAGCTATCATGTTGTATAATGCAGAATAAAAGATATTCTTATAAGTGCCAGTTCTATTGAAGCTACTAATGAGGTAGTGAGACAGGAGAGTAGGGCATAGGAAAAACAGGCTGGGGAAATAGTCATGACCTGTTAATTAGAAGATCTCAGACAGATGTGCAGAACACTCCCCAAAGCCCTGCACGCTGACAACTCCAGAGAAGGCCTAGACCTGACTTCAGGCTGAGGTGTAAGATCCCAGCGCCACCTCTCAGGACCTGGAAGTAGAAGTTCTCGTGTGTTTCCTTGAAATTTGGACAGCAAAACAGGACCCAAGGAGCCCACGAAGACTTTGCTCTCATACCTTTCCATGGTAGCCCATACTGTGTCCCAGACGCACTGTGTGCTTTTATTTTTGCTTTTGCCTTCCTCGTCCTTTTCGTGTGGCTCACTCTTGCTCCGCAGAGCCAATTTTGCTCCCACTATTCATTTCTGCCTTTTTAAATAAGCTTCGCCACTGCTTTTTGCTTGTTTCATTCAATTCATTTTACAAGATAAGAAGAACTGGAATCCAACTCCAGAAGGAGAAGGGAGCAGTCCAGAACCTCGTAATGTTTAATTGGCAAGCCACTTTTTAGAAGCAAGCTACCCTGTAACAGCAGTGTAATCAGGTAGGATATTCCAAATAAATGCCTACTGGGTTCTGAACTGCTCGCCCCTCCTTCTGGAATTGGATTCCAGTTTCTTCTGGCCTCAAAGAAAGAACTGAATGAAATGAGCAAAAAGCGGTAGCTAAGTTCATTTAAAAAGCAAAATGGAGATTGGAAGAGAAACTGGCTCTGCAGAAAGAATTTGTACTGAAAAACAACAATAAATGAGAAAGAAAGTAAAAATAAAATAAAAAGACCATATCTGACACATGGTATGGGATATCTTGAAAAGATGACAGCACTGACTCCTCATGTTGTCCAAATTATTTATATTGTCCAAATCTCAAGGAAACCCGCGAGAACTTTTACAACCAGGACTTGAGGGGCTCTGCTGGGATCCCACGCCTCAGGCTGACAGCAGGTCTAGGCCATTCTCAAGAGAAGTCTACACATAGGGCTTTGGGAGCTGTTCACAGTGTGTATCTGACCAGTATCTAGTAATTAACAAGTCACACCTGCTTTCCCAGCCAGCTGGCCACACTTCTCTTCTACTTTAGTGAGATAAAAGAAATTTGAAAATAGGCAGAAAGTTGACAAGGAATACCATAATTTTAAAGACGAAAATTGCAGTTTAATTATTTTTCCAGTTTTTTTTCTCTTCTCCTGAAACACAATAAACTCTCATAATTCCCTTTCACCTGTACCTGTGTTTGGCCACTCCCTTTTTACTTGTAAATGATCCTCTTTCACCCATGAATAGATTATCTTTTCACCTATAAATTAGACTTTCCCTTAGGAATAGGCGAATATTTTACTATGGGTAGGCCATCCTCTCCATCCACCAAACTAAGACCAATACTACAGATTATCAAATCCCACAGATTTCTACTGCCAAATATTCCCAGTTCCAAACTGCAGTGTATCTCAGTGCTCACACTCCACTCTAGACTGCATCTGAAAAAACACTACCTAATAAACCCTTCCTGTGCCTCTTATTGAAGTTTCCTGAAAATTCATTTTCCTATAATGGCAGTCAGCTAACCTCCAAGGATTCACCTTTGGAAACAGCTCAGACTCAGCCTGGTGACAGTTTTATTTAGCCACTAAATTCCAATACAGATGTTAACAACATGCAAATATTTATTGGATTTTGTGTGTGTGTGCTGGGGATCAAACTCAGGGCCTTGCACTTACTAGGCAAGTGTACTACCACTAAGCTAAATCCACAACCCCTGGTCTTTTATATTGTAGGGACAAAGGTCTCCACAGGTAGGGAAAAGGTAGAATAAAGTCCTCACCGAACATTATTAAAAATTAATAGAAAAATTTGACCTCTACAGCCAGACTCCGAAAGGTAAAGACAGATATAATCCAATAGTTACAAACATAATGGCAGCTAGATTCCAACAATTAAAGAGACAAAGGTGAAGGAACTAGTTCAGAGAAGGCACCAGGTAGTGTAATTAACATAAAAATCACAAACTTCCCCTTTATTTAATCCTTACATCTAAATAAACGGTCCCTAAACCCTTCACCTATAATCTTACTCTCTACCTAGAGCCAAGGAAAGGTCACATGGCCAAGAGAAATCAGAGGCAGAGGTGAGGGACAAGCCCAAGAGCCAGAGTCCAAGGGCCAGCATAAGGAAAGGCCCAATAAAAGGGTCTACTGAGAGGGGCCCTACTCTTCAAATGCTCCCTACTCTTCGAGTAGCTATCTATCATCTTTCTTTTCTCCCTTTTCCACCATCTTTGAATAAACTGTCTTCTCTTAGTTTAAACTTGTTTTCTTTAATTTTTTACTTTAGCTAGGTTTATGATCACCGAGAGCTGCATTTTCTAGCAGGGCAGCTGCTCACAGTCCACCTCCGGACGTAACGATATGATGTGTACAGAGTTACTTGAAAAAGTCACTTTTTTCCTTTGACCTCTTGAAATGTTTATTTGTGTGAAATGGTAAGTATTAATAAATTCTGTTATTTATTTAATGCAACTGTGATTTGTTACTGCTAAGAGCAGTGGGAGAGTGATCCTGTGTAGCCCAGCTGAGCAGAATTTTTCACCCTGGAAAAGAACAACTTTCCGCTTTACATATACAAGAAAAAGGCATGGAGTGCCATGTGGGGAAATTAAGGAGGCCCTAAGAAATTTTTCCTCTTCACACATGTAAATGCAAAAAGAGTGGAGGAGTAGCCTAAGGGAAGGGAGCAAGGGAAAATAAAGAGAAAGGAAAGAAAGAAGCCTTTTTTCACTGCTCAGGCCTTCTCTTTGGCTCATCTTGTTACCGAATTCTGGGGTGCTGGACTTTCCTTTTGGAGGTGATTTTTAAGTCTTCTCTGTCTCAAAAAACTGGAGAAAACAAACCTAAAATAGAAAAGCTTCACATCTAGGGGAAAAACGCAGAAGGGTGGAGGAAAATGCACTCTGCAGAGCAAGTTTGGGTCAAGTAAAAAGGGAGGACAAATAGAAATAAAAATAAACATACACCCTGGGTTATAGGGTGGGCTATCACGAGGAGACACTATAGGGAGCTCTTAATGGCAACTGTCTCTTTTTCCTATTTCCCACGCTGACATCACATTCAGGTCATCCTACCAAAAAGCAGTTGAGTTCTCCAGAGAAGTCCATATTCAGGGTTCTGAGAGCTGTTCTATGCCTCTTCCCAACCAGCCTTAGCCACATCCTAACTTCCTACCCCAGTCTTCCTGTTCTTCAATAAACCCCTATTCTGTCCAAACTAAGACTTTGCTTGCATGTGATCTTTCATTATGGAATCTGGGCCGATGGAGTGAAATCTCCTGAGGTCACCAAGAGCCAGGAAAATTCAGGTTACAAATGTACAAAGCGTCATGACCAAGGGAAATGTGCATTTCAATTAAGAGGGATTGGTTTTATTATAGACAGTTAAGGTAGCTACCTATATTACACGTAATCAGGGTTGGGCCCTTAAGCAAATCAGTAGGGAAGATAACAACACACCACAACTATGGAGACACATCCACTGAGCACCAGGCCTCAAGATAAGGATAGAATTATTATAGACAGCTAAGTAAGGTAGAAATAGTATAGGCAGTCCGACAGGGCTGGGCCCTCAATGGAGTCAATACACAAGAGGAGAATACACTACAACTATCGCTAGAGGCCATTCACTGAAGGTCAGGCCTCAAAATAAGGATGGAAAGACCAGAACTACACCCCTGGCCCTGGCCGAGGGATAAACAATGAACTGAAGATTATATTCAGCTGATCTAATAAAGTCTAGGCCACCCAGGCAGGCGACCAAGACCTCCAGACCCACCCCATCCAGGAATGTCTTTATTCTTTCCATGTCCATTTGCTATGTGACCTTCACCCCACTGGATCAATATTACCTAAGCAACTACATTTGTAACATTACTGATTAATCATCATTTTGACACACATCCTATCTGCCTCACGATTTTGCTCTATAAAACTTCCCCTGAAAAGTGGGCTCCTTCGCAACCTACTTGGGTCCCCTCCTGTCTCTCAGAAGCTATCTCTCCCTCAATGAATTTCCTACTCTTAACCTCCTGTGTTCCTTAGAATTCATTCTTTGACTCCGGGAAACACAAACTTAGCATAACTGACATCTACCAGGTTAGTAGTTATATTTTTTCCCCTATATCATTGGAGGTCCACACCGAGATAATTAGAAGGAAGTAAGAGTTTGCTTTTGTTTCATAGATTCTGCGTTGTGAGTCAAATAGGTAATCAGAAATTGTCATTCTTGTTTGTCAGTTGCTCGTCCCTTGTCTGTTATGCCTTCAATTTATAGGCCTTGTTCTTTTTACACCTTGTGTTTTTGTCAAGTGAAATTTAAATTGAGAACATAGGATTATGTTTCATTGATGCAACATTTTATTAGGCAAGTTTTTATATTTCTGTTTTGTACATGCTGTATTTGGACTTACTAGTTGCTGAATTTACTGATGTTCCTTGCTTGACTTGTTTGACTTGTTTTGACTTTTATGGTTTGTTATCTTATCTTAGACAACAGACAGTGCTAGGAAAATAATGTTAGAGCATCCCCTAGTGGTGGACTTTGATACTAACCAAAATGTGAAATGCTGTAAAATGGGTCTGTTTATGAAATCTAGTTTATATTTAAGAAATATTCATGCCTATTCATAAATTATGGGATCCCCAACTGCCAATTAAAGGGCACTTAGTGCCAGCAGCCATACTTAAGACTTGGGGGAAAGGTTTCACTGGGACAGTCTGCTGTTATTCCCCCCTCCACACTCTGCAGGGGAATGTCGAGCCTTTTCTGCCTAGTTTCCTTTTGGTTTGATCTTCTGCTGATGAGGAGGAAATCTCAGCTCTTGAGATTCCCACTATCACTTTTCCAGGCTGAGAGTGACAACTCATTAGCTAGTTGTCTCACTAACTCATGGTGAGCATGAGAAGACCTTTTGCTAATCTCATTTCTGATCTTTTCTGGTCACTTTGTACTTGCCTTTTAGAGGTATGCTTTTGATACGATCAGATTTTAGTTAGCCTTACCCTCCTATCCAACAACTAAGAACTTAAATTGAGCCCACAGAAAAAGAGTGTTAATGCTGAAGATAAGGAATGTCATCTTAGATGAGGAACACATAACCCTGTCTCTGGGTCAGATGAGACATCGGAATTTTGCTCATCCAGGAGAACACAGATAAAAGAGATGCCCTGCTTGGTGTTCTGGGAACAGTCACCCAGGTATGGAAAACTGAACCTGAGATGCAGTGGAAAGAACCGACCTCTGGGTGATACTAGAGGGAGCTATATCCGTAAACAGCACATATGCGGGCCAAAACATATAGAATCTAAAGGGAGGATTTCTGAGCTGCCCTTTTCACCTTTCTCAACCAAAAGATATAAACTCAGTCCATTTGAAGGCAATGGCTCCCCTGTTTGGGTGGCTGGGATCATGTCCTGAGCCATGCAGACACAAATGGTTTATCAAGTGATGGTTGACACCATCCATGGTACTTGGTGAAGTCTATGGACTTAAACCAAAGCCAAAAGAGTCCAATTGTTCACTTTTTGCTCACTTCTACTCTCAGAGAAGGCCCAAATGTTACAGTTTAATAGGGCAAAAACAGTCCAGGTTCCAGTGTATTTAGAAAGAATTGCCAAGTGTACACTCCATATTATGAGATTTCCAGGAAAGTGACAGCAAAGATAAGGGAAAAGGAAAATGGCCAAGAGGGCAAAAGAACAAAAAGGGGCTATGCTAAACTCAGGCTCTGAATTTGGAGAGTAGCCACCTCTGACCTTAAGGTGTCTTCTCCCCACCCCCACTGAGTTTCTCACTGGAACCTGAACCCTGAACCCCTAGAGTGAGATGATCATTTTAGGCCTTTTTCCTGTTATGTTTTGTATCTCTTTAGGAAGATGGAAGAATAATCCTTAAGATGTTTATTTTTTGTGCTTGCTCTAAAATGGAAACATATGTAATCCTTAAAATGTTTACATTTTGCCTAAAGGTGGAAGCACAGATATTCCTTAAAATGTTTATGTTCATGTTTGAGCTTTGGGGGAAGGGAGTGGCTCACTCAGCTGCTTTGTTTCTAACTGTACTACCAATTTCCTTGTTCTCCTCCCCTCTCAGGTCTGATTTTCATTTGCCTGTGGGAAACTGATAAACGTGCCTTTACTAACATGTAATTTGTCATTGCTAGACAATGAACACAAGTTTTAATCTGTGAATTTCGTAAGTGCGTCACGGATCTTTAGAGTAAGTTTTTGAGTGAAAGTTGGCTTTACCTTACTGCTAAGAAAGATTGCCTGGTTGATTAGGTAGATAAGATAAACGTCTCATCTCGGAGACTTCTTTGCCCTAGGGCTCAGGGTGGAATTTTTCTGAGCCATCACGTGCTTCTATCTACAGAAATGACATTTTTTGCAGACTGGGAAGTGCTTCAACTACTTCCAATCTGCCCTTTGATTTTTTTTTTTCCTTCTCATTCTCTCACAAGGAGTTAAAAAAACAATTATTCAGGCCTCTTGATCACTGGTTTAATTTTGTTAGACTGTTGTGGTGGAAATCACTTTGTAGCTTCTGCTTTTGGAAAAATAGGTTGGAGTTAAAGAGTGAGTTTCCAGAGAAGGTAGAGGCATGCATCAGTAAGGGTAGCTAATCCGGCTGACATATCTTCTGGTTACTCTCCAGGAAGCAGCCACATGCTCTGGAGCAGGGCACCTCGGGGACGCCTTGAGGATATAGAAACCAAGGAGGGATTAAAGGGATGCCTATTTTCCTCTTGCTGTTTTCATGGGAAATTCAATGTTGAATTTTCTTACCCCTTTGGAATTCATTCTTAAGCACTGGAAATTGTTCAACCCTCAAGTATTGAGAAAGAGCTGCTTAATATTTTTCTGCACTTTGTGTGGCCTGCTTACCCCCTAGAGGAAATGGAATGCAGAGGGAAGTACTGATTACGATACTATCTCACAACTAGAATTGTACTGTAGGAGGAAAGGAAAATGGTCAGAGTTACCTTATGTTCAGACTTTCTTTGCATTAAGGGACAATCTTTACTTTGTTCAAAATGTAAATGTAAGCCACAGGAAGCCCAGACACTTCTGGCCTCCAAGGCACACTCAGATGCATCTACTACTGAGGTAGGAATAGGGTGTGGCTTGACCTGGCTGGGAAGATGGACTTGACCTTGGGGGAGTGGCCTTGACCTGATGTCAGCCTGGGGCAAGAAATTCCAATCACCCCTCTTCTCACAGGATTGGGAAACTCTCACACAACAGAATCCAGATAAATGTGACTGGCACCAGAGCTCTCTCTTGTGCTCTTATTTCCCGTGCCCCCTGATCCCTAACCCATGCTCTTTCTTTAACTCCTTAGCCTCCCACTCCTTTTCAAATCTCTAACTGTGGCAGCTGCTATTTTATTCACCTGGAAAAAACAGTCTTCCTTTTGTTACTTAAATAAACCTCCTTATGGCCCTAAATTTTGCTCCTGCGATTCATTACATACATTAATAAAGAACATGGAAATATCCTCTCTGAAGGCCCCACACCCTCCTGCATCACTATTATTGAGCTTGAGGTCCCCCTCCCTTACCCTTTGGATCCTAAGGATGCAGTTTCCAAGGCAACCTTAATTAAAGCCCCATCTACCATTACTGAGCCTGAGATTACCCTCCCTTGCCCTTCAGATCCTAAAGATCAGGTTCCCAAACCAACATTAAGTGAAGCCTCTACTGGGCTGTATCCATCTCTATCTGGTTTCATTCAAGCTCCTCAGGGACAATACCTATTACAGGAAGTGAGTGGAGAATTTGGCACTACTCTACATCCAAGCGTCCTTTTGTCTCGGTGACCTCAAACAGATCAAACAACATCTTGGAAAGTTTTCAGACCACCCTGATAAGTACCTTGAGGTTTTCAGGGGACTCATTCAGACCTATGAATTAGACTTGAAAGATGTAATGTTACTCTTAAATCAAACATTGACTTCTAATGAGAAATGAGCAGCATTACAAGCTGCTATGGGGGAGGTGAATACCATATTGTTAATTTTAGAAGGCCAGAAAGAAGTGACAAGGGAAACAGCTGGTTCCTACTAGAGCCTGGACAGTCCCTATACAAGAGTCTTACTTGCTTTCACAGGTGTATGTGTTTCCCTTCTGATTCTTATTATAAGAGATCTCTGTTAATTGACATATGAAAATTCTGACTAGTCTATTTATAATTACAAACCTAAAATTATAAAAGGGTTATTGTAGATCAACTTGGCCAAATACATCTGGGAGTGCACTCTAATTTAAATTTAATTGTCTGTGTACAATGTTTGTCTACCTGTCTGTTCAATGTTAAAATGTGTATGTTCAATGTAAAGCACCTATAACTGCTTCAGTTAAGAAAAGTTGTGGGGTTTTTTTTTTGTTCTTTTTGTTTTTTTTTTAGCTCAACGATTTATTCTTATCTTTATTTTTTGGGTTATTTTTGAGATTTCCATGGAAAGACCATTTATATAGATTTTCAGGTTAGCCAAACTAATTTAAAACTTTAACAGATGAGGACTAACAGTCTCAAGGCTTACATAAGACTTACAAGAAAGTCTTAAAGTTTAATAACATAAAGGTAATACGTGATTACTATATATGCAATTGCTATATAGAGTGCTACATGTTTCCATGTGTCAATTTACAGATATACATTCTATTTTAGTTGACATATAAATAGACACTCATGATACAGCCCAAATATCTGTTCACAGGATTAACAATGAGTTAAAAGGCTAAAAATAAAGGTGTCTTTAAAGTTGGTGACATTCCATCCAGCTTGTTAACTAATTGAGATAATGTAACATTGGTTTTATGAATACAGTGCCTATTATTGTCTTTATACAATAACTAGGGGGTCTTTCATTGGTGAAGATAACTAAAATCGTGAGCACTTAGGGTTGAGAAAGCTATTAGACAAAACTCCCTTTGGTGAATAAAGGAGCAGCTGCCTGGAACACAATTATTTCAGCCTTTGTTCACTAAGGGGACACTCAATAATCTCTATAGCCTTATTGCTGAATGTTATTATAATATGTTTACATTGGTTGTCATCAAAAGGTTAATTTCTAAATATGCTATTTGCTCACATTGGTTAAGTTCTCTGGATAGAACAATAAAGTTTTTCTTATTAAAAGATGCCCTTAATAGAAAACTAAATTAAGAGACAAAGACTTCCATATAGCTGTGACATTCCTTATTGTTGATTCCATGGTGTACTAAATGTATTCATACCATCTGAGGATACAGGTTTTCAAAAATGTAAAACTAAGATTGCTTATGGTTGTAAGCTTTTTCCCTTATAGACTCGGATATCGGCCTTTCTCTTGTATTTCAGCTACTTGTTCAGCTACTTGTGGAAAGAGATACATGTTGAGCTAACATAAGACCACCAGCCAAACAATAATTTATGCAATGTACATGTATGTGTCATTACATTTGGAGATGCTCAGATACTGAGCAGTCTAGACAATGTCACACTAAAAGTTAAAGGTTAGACATTAATAACTTATAAGGTATATCTATAGGCAGGTACATGCTTTTTTGGCACCCTATTGAAGGATAACAAGTTGTGCTGTCCAATATCTGGTAATTATATAAAGATGGCTGACTATAAAAGCTATTCTGTACTGGGATAGGCATTTACATGTGTTTCAAAGATAATGTCTTCATGATTGTCATACTAAAATGATATGTGATCCTTGATCTCAAACCTTCCCTATAAAACTTTATGACTGTTATTTGGTAACATTTTACAGAGATTCAACTTCTAAAACAACCATGGTTGGAAAAGAAATAGCAGTTCATTGGTTATACTATATATCTCATGGTGCTTGAGATTCAGATAAGGTTGTAAAATAAAATACTGATATAACCAATCTCCTCTCCTGGGTGTTCAACCACTGAGGTTTAGAGACTGAAACTAGAAAGACAACTGGGCTAAGAGGATAGCCAATATTTTGGCCCTGGCCCTCTGAGGTCAACAAGGACCCAGGACATGAGGGAACTTTCCACAAGCTCCTACAGCTTTGGTGAGTCACCCAACCTCCTGAACAGGGAGACTGTTAGACACCAGAGGAGTCAATTAATACAGCCAAAAAGGAGGGTCATTTGAGAGGTAAAAGTCTCCCCTTCCACAAGAAACCACGTGGTCAAGCCAGACTGTGACCCATCCTGGCGGTGACACTGATAGAGGAGTTGAGAGGCTCTGCATGTGGTTCCAAAAATGATGCCTGAGGGGCCTAAACTGACTGTGATAGATAGCAAAAGGCAAATTTTGATTAACACAGGTCTCACTTTAACTTGGTCTTAAACACCCACCAGAAAAGTATAATAAAAAGATACATAAAATGATACCATAGCCAGATGTGGTTCTTTTCTCCAATCTGCCTTTCCATTCTAGTGCCATGCTTTGGTTATATATGCTTTAATTTCTGAGAAAATCTGTTTATTCTCACCTTGAGGATGCCAAGCTTCAAGTGATCATACAGATGGAACCAACTACAAATATGCCAGCCTCCTTTCACTGGGACCCACTGGATTGACTTGTGAAGGGAGTTTGTAACTGCTAAACTCCAACGTGAATTCTACACAAGGCCCATCAGATTAGCTCTCCAGAGGTCACTGACTGTGGTCTCCCTGACACCAACCCTTCTCAGCTCAAAGCAGTCAGACAGAAACTTCACCCATTGTCACCTAACTGCAGTTAGGGATACCTCTTCAGAGGGGGAATATTATAGACATCCAAGTAAGGTAGAAATATTATAGGCAGTTAGACAGGGCTGGGCCCTCAATGGAGTCAATACACAAGAGGAGAATACACTACAATTATGGCTGGAGGTGTATCCACTGAAGGTCAGGCCTCAAAATAAGGATGGAAAGACCAGAGCTACACCCCTGGCCAAGGGATAAACAATGAACTGAAGATTACACTCAGCAGATCTAATAAAGTCTAGGTCACCCAGGTCAGCGAACAAGACCTCCAGACCCACCCCATCCAGGAATGTCTTTATTCTTTCCATGTCCATTTGCTGGGTGACCTTCTTTCCCACTGGATCAATATTACCTAAGTGACTACACTTGCAATATTATTGGTTAATCATCATTTTGACACACATTGTACCCACCTCATGATTTTGCTCTATAAAACTTCCCCTGAAAAGTGGGCTCCTAGGCAACCCACTCGGGTCCCATCCTGTCTCTCAAGAGCTTTCTCTCTCTCAATAAATTTCCTACTCTTAAGCTCTTTTGTTCCTTAGAATTCATTCCTCAACTTCGGGGAACATGAACTCAGCATAACTGACATCTAGCAGGTTGGGAGTTATATTTTTTCCCCTATATCAGAATGACCAGAGCTACACACCTGCCAGGGGATAAGCAATAAACTAAAGATTATACTCATCTAATCTGATAAATTCTAGGTAGACACCAGTCACCAAGGTGGGTGACCAGGACCTCCAAATCTACCCATCCTGGAATGTCTTTGTTCCTTCCAGGTCCATTTGCTGTGTGACCTGCTTCCCTATTGGATCACTATTAGCTAGACAGCTATAGTTATAATGTTATTGGTTGATCATAGTTTTGACCCAAGTTGTATCAGCCACACGATTTTGCTCCATAAAACTTCCTCAGAAAAGTGGGCTCATTGGCAACCTGTTCAGATTCCCTCCTTTCTCTCAGGAGCTATCTCTCTCTCAAATAATTTTCCTACTCTTACCCTCCATTTTTCCTTATAATTCATTCTTCAATTTTGGGAAACATGAACTCGACATATCTGAGATCTATCAGATTCAAAGTTATATTTTTCCCCTATATCAGTTTCAGGTTTCTAAGTGTGTGTCCAAAGGAAGTTACCAAAGCAAAACTACTGAAAGTATGCAACTATATATGCATATATAGAATGGTGGTAAGAAATGCATAGAGTTAAGGAATGGAGAAAATTACTTTTTTTTTTTAAAGAAAGAGTTTAGTTTCTGACAAACTTATTAAGAGAGAAGTACAATGGTAATGGTTTTAAAGATGTTTGTGTGTGTGTGTGTGTGTGTGATATTAATGTGTGCTTAAGTAAAAAATGAGAGAACGGAAATAATAGTGTGCAGGGCTTGAATAGTGTCATCTCTACTTTTTTTGGGGGGGTTCCAGGGATCAAACTCAGGGCCCTGTGCTTGGTAGACAAGCACTCTAACCACTGAGCTAAATCCCCATCCCCTAACTCGACATCGTTAAAAGAAAAAATGAGAAAAGATTATAGGCAGATGTTTTAAAGGAAATTTGTTCATTTCTATCTATTTTCATATATGCTTGAATTAGGTAGTGATTTTTCTGTTAATAGAAAAAGAAAGCTTTGAGGATGCATAAAAATTAAAAATAGTGTGAGACAGTGTTATGGCTTATATCTAGATGTCCTCCCAAAGTCCCAAGTGCTCACAGACAGGTTTTACAGGAGTTGGCTCTATCATGGGTGTATAATATAGGATCAGCAATGTGTGATACTGGATTAATCTACTGATTGAGTCAGCATTGTTCTGGGTGTGTATAACGGACTTAATGACGAGGAAGGACCCACACTGGTGTGGGTGGCACCAACAAGCTTATAGCGTGGATGAAGAAGAAGGGAAAGAAGGAAGTCTCCCTGATTCTGCCTGCCATACCATGAAATGTTTCTCCTCTGCCAGGCCACCCGGCCTTGAAGCCAGCTATGAATGGAAACCTCTACAAACTGTGAGCCAAAATAAACCTTTCCTCTGTTAATTTGTGGGTGTCAGGTATTTTACCCCAGCAATGAGAGAGTAACTAAGACTGAGAGCAAGATTACTGGAGAATACTATAGGATTGTTAGTGCTAAAGACACTGTTTAGGTATAGATTTAAAAACTTCAATATTATGCCATTGTTGCACTCATTTAACCCTGCTAAGCTTGTATTATTTTGAAGGAATAGTGATTCAAGATCAAACAATAGAGATTTTATCTTAGAAAATTAAATGTAGTATTTGATTTCTATCAGGCAAATGATTATATAATTTTCAACATACTGAAAATAATCCAAAGACCATTTCATTCTCTCAAGATCCACTGCTGTCTCTCTTAATATCAAGGAATTTGGCTGGGGATTTAGCTCAAGTGCTGGAGCATTTGCCTAGCAAGCACAAGGCCCTGAGTTCAATCCCCAGCACCGCCCCCCCAAAAAAAGGAAAAAAAAAATCAAGGAATTTGATGAAAGATTAGATTTATATCTAATCTCTCTTAATATCAAGGAATTTGGCTGGGGATTTAGCTCAAGTGGTAGAGCATTTGCCTAGCAAGTGCAAGGCCCTGAGTTCAATCCCTGGCACCCCCCCCAAAAAAAAGGAAAAGAAAAAAAAATCAAGGAATTTGATGAAAGATTAGATTTATGTATTGAAATTCTTGTCTTCTTTTTAAAATTAAAAACGATTTCTGCCATCAAGTTCTCATCAAATTCTGAGCCCATTCTATCAAATCAATATTTAAAATATATATTTTTTTCATGAATTGACCTATAGAAGCTTTGAAAACCTATGTTATGCATTAGAAAAAATATTTAGAAAGCAAGAAGAAGGTTACTTGATACTGTATTAATATAAAATAATAAATTATCTGTTACCCTGGAATTGGAAAACCATTAAAGGGAACTGAATGAACACTAATTAACAATAATTCAAATCAATGCAATTTGTATGCCTTGGATAATCATGAAGAAAGCTATATAATAGAGAAAAATAATTTTGCATTATATCTCACATTTGCTGTGTTCCCTTTATTATAAATTTAAATGAAAACAATCTAATATTTCTAAGGATTTTAGAAGTTGTGACTGAAAAGCACTCAATATTTTTTTAATTTATTACAGTAAAGATACATTGCCATTTATTGTCCCCCTTAAAATATTCTGCATTGCTTCGAAGTATAAGTACATACTTATACTGTCATTCTTGCCATAATTTCAAGTAATTCCGGAAATCATCTTTTTTGAGTGTCTTTAGTTACTCTGTTATGGTGCTACCATGTCCTGAATCAATTCAGAGTGGTGACACTGACTGGGGCAGAGATCCAGGGTGCCAGATCAGGTGAATAAGGTGAATGAGGACACAACTTATTGCCTTTACAAGCCCACTTTTCTGTTGGATAACATTTGCTAGTAGCATTCACTATAATTTTGATCACACCTTATAATTATACTTATAATAAAGGACTTCCAGAACTGCTTTAGAAAGTGACAAGAACGATGGGTAATTCTGTTCAAATGAAGCAGAAATAGTTTTGAGGGGTTAATGCCAAATGTGGTTGCACATTACCACATCTGATCACATCTTACATATATTTAGCAATCAGTATCTGGGGGTTCCACATCCATAAATTCAACCAAACATGATCAAAACTTTTCCAAAACAAAATATTTCAGAAATATCAAAAAAGTAGAACTTGAATTTACCATGTTCTTAGTTCTACACTGAGTGCACACAAATGAAATGATGTAAAGGCATTACATTAAATTTATTACATTTTATAAGGAATCTATAGATGATTTAACTCCTACGGGAGGATATGCACAGGTTGTATGCAAACACTGTAGCATTTTATATGAGAATTAAATATTCACAGATTTTATTGTTCTCAGGACTTTCAGAACCTCTCCTCTTTGAAATATCAACTGATGACAGTATAGGTAAATACATACATGCACACACGCGCACGTATATATTTTATATACATATATATACATTTTTACTTTTTGGTGTATTTTTCTTCCATGAAAATATAGTTGAAAAAATAAAAATATTCTTAGTTTTAGAAAGTATGTTTGCATGAGTAATTTGTGTACATTAGTGAATTAGTCAGCTTTCCTATTGCTGGGACACAATACTCAACGCCCACAATGTAAAGGAGAGGTTGAATCGGATCACTGTTCTGGGGACTCACTCTGAGGTCAACTCAGTCCAAGAAAGAAAGATCATGGTGGAGGAGCTTTACAGCGGAAACCAAATGACCTCATGGCTGCGAGGAAGACGAGAGAGAAGAGAAAAATCAGAGACTAGAATATACCCTTCCAAGTCATTTCCCAATGTCCTATATTTTCAACCAGGCTTTACCTCCAAATTGCACATTCAGCTATGAACTCATTAGTGGATTAGTATAGTACACCCATGATTCAATCACATTCCAAAATACTCACCAATGAATACGTGAGACTTCTGAAGGACATTTTTAGATCTAAACATAACAGAGTATAAGTTATTTTAAAACTTCAGAAAAAATATAGGAAGGGAATAATATTTTTGAACATTTAATATACTAAATTTACTAGGTATTTTACACATATGATCTCATTTCATCCTAAAATTTATCTGAGAATGATCAGTGTAAGTGGTATCTGTGAATTCAATGTTTAAAAGAAAAACTACTGGTGGGTGTGCGCGAGCCCTGCGGCGCCCGGAAGCGGGGCTTTGTGTACAGGGCTCCCTCCGCTGGGGCGACTCCTGGAGGGCCGGGAGGTGCGGGCCGCGAGAGGCTGGCGAGAGGCTGGCGGCCTTCGCTGGCACCTCGGCGTCTTTTGTCCCAAGGAACGTGGACTGGAGAGTTCTTAGATTGCGCGCAGCTGGCCCCTCTGAGGCGCAGACCGCCCGACCTGCGGGCATTCTCCGTTTTCACACCTTCAGGCCACAGTCCGGAGAAGACGCGCCTGTAAAGCTGTTTGAGGATGCCCAGAAATGGGCACTTCTGTTCAAATTCTCTCCCTCACTTGTATCCTCTTCCCCTTCATTACAAGGTGAGAGTTTATTATAACATCCAGTGTTAGTTACTAAGAAAAAAATGTTTCTTTGTGAGAGTTCTTCTAAGGGCACTTTTTTGATTTTGAATGAAATGGCTCTTCGGACAGATGACTGGAAAGTGTGAATTACAATGAATTTTTGATAGTTATGTAAGTGCACAGAGGACACAGAGAATAGCAAATTCTTCGACATATTCCAAGAATAAGATTCTACAGAAAGCAACACAAATAGTTGAGAGTGAGGCGGACATTCTATCTTCTACACGGAAGGTGTAATGGTGGAAAAGAATATTAACCCTGAGAAGGACACCAGTTTTAAAATCTTCATGAGGACATGCTTACTACAGATAACTGGTTATAAACAACTCTGTTTGGATGTAGAAAATGTGAGGAAGAGGCCATATGATTCGAATGATGAACAACATGAAAAGCTACTCCTGAAGCTTTGGAATCTCCTCATGCCCATGGTGAGGCTGACAGCTACAATCTCCAAGCAGAGGGCTAACATTGGTTTCCAGGGTGGTGATTCCAAAACAGACTTCGGAGGCAGGGGCATACTTGGATTAATCAATCTTGTGTATTTCAGTGAAAATTATACCAGGGAAGCTCATCAGATTCTTTCCCACTCAAACCATCCAAAATTAGGGTATTCTTATCCAATAGTTGAAATCAGCCTTACAGAGATGGCTTACAGCTTACTGAACAGCACAACTTTGAAGTTTAATCTCTACAATTTTGTTCCTGGTGTGCCAACAATGGAAGATTTTCACCAAATTTACTGTTATCTTTTCTATGAATTTGACAAGTTTTTGTTTGAAGAGGAACCAGAAAGCATTATGTAATTCAACCTGTACAGAGAGAAGTTTCATGAAAAGATTAAAGGACTCTCAATGGACTGCAATGCGGCGCTTACTTTAAAAATATAAATCATCCATAGTAGCTTCTCCTTCTACCACATTTTGCATACGTAACAGAATTTATGTGTTGTAATAGAAATTATCTGATCAATTACGCTCATATATAATTTCCTAAAAAAATACTTCAGAAATTCTACTTAAGAAGGCTAGTGGACAGTCTATGTTTACAATTGTTTACACACTGTTCTCCAGTTACTTTCCTTATCCTTCCAAAGATCCTCTGTAGAGTCATGTGAACTGCAGTTTCGAACTTGGATTTGTCTGGTAGTGTAGAAGTATAAGTCCGGTATTTATAGTATATTGGTTGATTAAAATGTGTGGAAAAAAAAACCTACTAATAACATCAACTATAATCTATAAAATGAATAGAAAATGAGAAATCTTTATTAATATTTATCTATTTGTAGTGCTATTTAATAATTTCCTGAAACTTTAATAAGCTCAAACATTTTGACTCAATTCCTTTGATTCAAAGTTAATATTTCTGGCTCGTTAATTTAAGCAGAAATTCAGTTTAAACAAAGATCAGAAGATTATCTAGTCCCTAGTTCCACAAAGTATGTTGGTTTCTCAGAGTTAGAAAGCTAGGACAGGAAGAATTATTGCTATAATCAATCTGCTTGCACATTTCATGAATTATAGATATAATTTACTGTCTTTTGGACTGAAGAATTCTTGGCTTGATGTGAATCAAGGCTTCAAGAAGTAAAGTTATTCAAATTCACATCAAGATTTGGTGTACAGAAGGTTTACTGAAGAAATATAGATGAATATTCCTTGAGTGTCCCAGAGAAATAGGAAAATATTGTACAAATGTTGAACTTCCTAGGCACATACTAGAGTTATCAAAAACTTCAAAGTGTATCTGTGAGGTATCTTATGGTGAGATTCCTGTTGAAAGAATAGTATTTTTGTATTTTTTGGTTTGATTTAATTTTTCTAGTCATTAATACGTGGGATTAGTTACAGAGAATTCAGCATGCATATAAGGAAAATATTTAATGCTTCTTGACATACTGCAATTCCTTTCTGAATTTTTGTCTGATAAGTGATTTAATCTACTTCAAGAAAAAATAAATATTGTTGAAAATAGATTATTGTCTCATATCAGAAGAAATGTGAACCTCTAGAAAGAATATACCTTTCAAGAACACAAATGCAAATTTAAGGATACAAAGACAGAGAAACACAGAAACACATGCAGTAAGCTATATTTTTAACTACCTGGAGGAACTAAATACTTCTGTAAGCAAAATAAAAGTATTCTGATATAAGATTTTCGATTATACATACAACTAATATTTTACAATCAGGACCTGATTAAATAACTAAATTATCTGTTAGGAGATTTCAGGAACTACAACTTTAGCTATTTAGTGAGGAGAAACCAGAGACTGCTATATTATTTTAATGTTTAAAGAATATAAGCATGCACAGTAAACTTAATGTCATTTATTTCAGTATTTTGTTTAGGATAGTCTGCAGTCATTTTCTTTATATAGAACTGGGTTTGATATCCCTGTTTATGGCAGGACCAAGGCAACAAAAGCAGCAAACAGCAAGTGACAAACAACAACAAGCAACCAAACTAGCCCTCTTTCTGTCCCTTGTATTTTATCCAGACTACACACCCCTGGGGGAATCACACACACTTAAATTAATCCCAGCATCACACACTGTAGGATCCAGCCACCTCTGAAATGGCCTACCTAATGACTGCATGAAACTTTGGGGGAACATCTAGAGACAAGTCATAATAGTTCTCATATCATGCGTCTCTTAAATTTGTGAATAGATACATATCTAAGCTTATGCATTATGAATTAATGAGGTTATCTTACTGTTAAAATTTTCCAAGTAATTAGTTGTTGATGACTATGAGTTGCAAACTGATTATAGTACACAGTATCTTTTTGTGGTTGTTGTTGTTGTTTTGGGGTTTTTCTTTTTTTTTTTTTTTTGGTGCCAGGGATTGAACTCAGGGCCTTGGGCTTGCTAGGCAAACACTCTAACCACTGAGCTAAATCCCTACCCTGTAGTACACAGTATTCTGAGCATGTCAGTTGTTCAAAATTGATCTCTGTTGTCCTATATTGTTTGGACACAGACCATGCACTCATGCAAAGTATATTTGTAACATATTGGAGTATATAACAGGCTGCTTTTGTATTAATTTATAATTAAAATAAAACCATAAATTTCTAAAAGTAAATTGGTAGAATGGTCAGTATATTTTTCTAAAATCTAGAAGAAGAAATTAATTATATATATGTAAATTACATATGTATACAAAATGCATATGCTAAGCATGGACTAAATGTATACTATAGTAATATTATTCTATGTGCAATCTTTTTAGATTTCTCTATAAAAATATCAAAATTCAATATTATATATTAATATGGGTTTCTTATTACATCTTTTCTTTTATCTGGACAGGAACATGTGAATTCTGGTATATACTCTGTTAATGTATCTCCTTTCTGATTCACAATATTATCCTTTAATATAGTATCTTTGAAGTAATGAGAATTTATTTGTGCTTTTACTATCTCTACCAGCTACTTTACAAATTCAGTTTGTTCAAATTTTTTACAGATTTCATTTTTTTTTTTTTACAAATTTTAAACAACTCTTCAAAGATATAGAAATAGTCAGCATTGAATATTAAACAAGTGACAATAAGGTAGAATTTGATATTTTTGAATCCAAGTCCTGAACATTTAAAAACTACTAATGACTATAGAAGGTTGTAAATAAAACTGACACATTTAATATCTTACAATTAAGTAAGGTAACTGACTAGAGAGTTATTCTATACTAAGATGAGACGTTTAATTGTGTTTCAAAAATAATAATGTCCTCATGATTGTCATGCTAGAATGATATAAGGTTTTTTTTTTGTTTTGTTTTTTTGTTGTTGTTGTTGTTTTTTTTTTTTGGTACCGGGAATCGAACTCAGGGCCTCATGCTTGAGAGGCAAGCACTCTAACCACTGAGCTAAATCCCCAGCCCTGCTATAGCGTTACTGATCTCCAATTTTTCCTATAGAAGTTTATAAATGTTATCTTTTTAAAGACTAATTCTGAGATAATTTTTCTAAAATAATTGTCATCTTTTCTAAGGGCTAATTTAATAAACTGTTCTAAGGGTTACTTAAGTAGACTCTTACAAGAGGCCATCAGCCCCTGTAATACTCCTGTTATCACAGTCAAAGGGGCCTACTGAACAGAGACTGCTTCAAGACCTGCATCTCATTAATGAGGCTGCTGCCTTTGCATCCAGTTGTGCACAATCCCTATATTTTATTGACACTGATTTCAGCCTCAGCCACCTACTTTTCTGCCTTAGATCTTAAAGATGCTGGCCAGGCCTGCTTTACTAACTTCTTAAAGAAACCCAGGACTTAGACATCCTAACAACAGTATGAGGAGGAACTTGTGCAATTATAAAACTTGAATGTTGTGTGTACATACATCCCTGATTCTCCTTCTAACATCTCGATGGCCGTTTAAGATATTAGATAACAAATTAATGCCATGTCAGATTCTGAAGCTCCTTGGATCTTTTCCTTACCCTCTCTGTGGGAGGCCATCACTAATTCTCCCTGCTGGAAACAATTGTTGTCCATATTAATAATAGTTTTGCTGTCTTACTATTTGGCCCATGCATGCTTAACTGGTTCTTTGGTTTTGTCTCCTGCAGACTTAAAACTAAAGGTCTACCCAAATGAGAATGCTTGATGTGTACCAAGGACCTGCAGATGGACCCTCTAGAGAGTATCTCTAACCATGCCCCTAACCACCTGCTGAAAGTAACAAAAGTATCCATCACCCTTTGCTCTATCACTCAGCTAAGGGGGATCTCTTTAGGGAAGCTAAGTCATAAAATTAACTGGTCCTACTATACCTCCAAATGTAATCTATTGTAGGGGTAGGGGTCCCCACAGGTGGAGAAAAATAAGGTAAAGGCCTCACTGGACTTTATTAAAAATTAATAAACTGCTTTGATCTCTACAGCCAGGCTTTGAAGGGCAGAGACAGCTATAATCCAATAGTTAGAAACATGAAGGCAGCTAGATTCCAACAGTTAAAGAAACAAAGGCAAGATAACTAATTGGCGAAGGCTCCAGGTAGTGTGATTAACATAAAAATCACAAACTCCCCCTTTATTTGATTCTTACCTGTACATAATCTGGCCCTGAGGCACTGACGCATAAACTTGCCCTCTGCCAAAAGACAAAGGTCACAAGGCTAAGAGAAATGAGTCAGAGGTGACAGATAAGCCCAAGAGCCAATCAAGATTCCAAGGGCCAACCCAATAAAAAGGGATACAACAAAGAGCCCATGAGTATTTCATATTCAAATGCTCCCTACTCATTGAGTAGCTATCCTCTCTCTTTTCCCCATTTTTGCCACTTTTAAATAAACTGTCTTCTCTTACTTTAAACTTCATTTCTTTAGTTCTTTATTGTAGCTGGGATTATAATGGGCAGGAACTACATTTTCTAGCAGGCAGCTCACTGTCCACCTCCACACATAACACTATGTTCTCTTGCTGGATGTTCAAAAGCTAAGATTTGGGAGGCCAAAACTAAAAAGGTAACTGGGCTACGAGAACAGTCAATATCTTGGCCCTGGCCCTCCAAATTCAACAAAAACCCAGGACATGAGGGGGCCTTCCTACAAAATTCTACAATCTTGTGTGAGTCACACAACCTCTTGAGCAAGTAGATTGTTAGAACCCTGAGGATAACCAAGAGTCATCCAGTGTGCACCCTGGTAAGGAGAGTCACTAAAAGGAAAACTGTTCCCATGTTTCTAAGGAGGATCATGTGTTCTAGCACAGACTGTGACCTATCCTTGCAGATGACATATTTAACAGAGGATAAATTAAGAGCTAAGAGTGGGGCTGGGGATATAGTGCAGTGGTTAGAGTGCTTGCCTTGCAAGCACAAGGCCCCTAGTTTGATCCTTGGCACCAAAAAAAAAAAAAAAAAAAAAGATAAGAGCTAAGAGGCTCTGATCATGGCCCCAGAAAGAATGCCTGAGGACACTTGACTGACCTTAACATATTGGGAGGTAAATTATTATTATTATAGGCAGCGAAGTAAGGTAGAAATATTACAGGCAGTCAGACAGTGCTGGGCCCTCAATGGAGTCAATACACAGGACAACTATGACTGGAGGCGCATCCATTGAAGGTCAGGTCTTAAGATAAGGATGGAAAAACCAGAGCCACACCTCTGGTTGAGGGATAAACAATGAACTGAAGATTACATCTGAAAGTCTAGGTCACCTAGGTGGGTGACCAAGATCTCCAGATCCAACTCACCCTGGAATGTCCTTGTTCTCTCCTTGCCAATTTACTACGTGACTTTCTTCCCCATTGGACCACTATTACCTAAACAACTACACTTGTACTATTATTGGTTAATCATCATTTTGACACACATTGTACCCGCCTCACAATTTTGCTCTATAAAACTTCCCCTGAAGGGTGGGCTTATTGGCAACCCACTCGGGTCCCCTCCTGTCTCTCAGGAGCTCTCTTTCTCTCTCCCAATAAAATTCCTACTCTTAACCTCCTTTGTTCCTTAGAATTCATTCTTTGACTTCGGGGAACACGAACTCAGCATAACTGACATCTAGCAGGTTGGGAGTTATATTTTTTCCCCTATATCATTATGGCTGACAAAGGTGTCATCTTAACTTGGTCTTGAACATCCAGCAATAGGAGGACATAGCTAGAGATATGAGTAATAATGATACCAGCCAGACATATGGGGGAGAAATCTCTAATCACTGACCCTTGCTAAAAATCCTAAAGCTCAGCTGGTTACAACTGTTATTCCAAGCCATTAAAAACAATATCTAACATGTCTCCTTCCCCAGGCTACCTTTCCATCCTATTGCTCATACTTTGGTCACACATGCCTTTATCTTTTG
>PVJO010000595.1:191659-225923 GCA_004026905.1 Hystrix cristata | reverse complement strand
TATATGTAACTTATAACTGCAAAATTATGTGTATACATATATATATACACACACACATATATATGTATATGCATTTTTTTATTTGTCACATTCACGGGGAAGAAAGTGGCCTGATTCTACTATTTGATGCAAAGAAGTTCTGCTTTTGTTTCAGTGGAATGAAATTTACAAAAAAGACTTTTATCACTATTACTGTGCTTTGCTGGGGATTTAGCACAGTGGTTAGAGTGCTTGCCTGGCAAAGGCAAGGCCCTGAGTTTGATCCCCGGCACCAAAAAAAAAAAAAAAAAAAAAAATCTACTACTGTGCTTTTTGTCACCTTCACTGAGTTGTATGTATAAAACATAACATTAATAAATTAAAAAATTTACAACAGATTTCCTTTGACCTTACCAAATGACATGAACCTGAAAGCAAGGATCAGGCCATTCATAGGTGTCTGCGAGTACAGTTAGTCCTTGCTTTTATATAGTTCATTTTCTTACCACTTTATTTTTCAATAGAATTTATTAATACCTGTAACCATCTTTCATAAATGGTATTTGGACTTTAAGATAACAAGGAGATAAAGGAGATTTCAAGCTATCATATGTGGCACTGCCTGCTGGAAAATAGTACTATTTCAGCTGTATTGTCGTCTTGTCACAGTAGAATTTATTTGTGTAATTATGTGAATAAATTAAACTTATATCTTATTCTATAAAAATAATGGGAAGTAAATTTAGGAAGATGATAAGATACTTTATTTTGCAGTTTCTCTTCAATATAATATTAGAAATCTAAATATAAAAGCATCCAGACTGGAAAGAAAGAAGTAAAATTTTCTTTGTTCGCAGATACTATGATCTTATATGTAGAAAGCTCTAAATTTGCCAGAAAAAAACATTGTTACAATACAAGAATTCAGCAAAGTTGCAGGATGTGATTTTTAGTATATGTGTTGCTGAAGCAAAATCAGGGCACAAAAATTAGTTTCTCTACACCAACAGTAAACATGCTGAAAAGGAAATTAAGAAAACAATTTCATTGTAGTAGTATCAAAAAGAATAAAATGACGAGAAATAAACTTAGCCAGAGAGGTGGGTAATTTGTACATTAAAGATTATATAAAACACTGCTGAAAAAAAAAAATAAATGGAGAGGTTTTTTTTTGTTTTTTTTTTGTGCTGGGGATTGAACTGAGGGCTTGGCACTTGCTAGGCAAGTGCTCTACTGCAGAGCTGAATCCCCAACCTAAAATGGTGAGAGAGATATTTTATGTCTGTAGACTGAAAGACTAATATTAAGATACCAAAGTGATCTGTGTAGATTATTAAAATTCTTTTTGATACTTTCTGCAAAAAAAAAAAAAAATTATCCTAAAATTCCTATGGTATCTGATAGGTTCTAGAATAGCCAGAACAGTCTTAAAAAAGAATAAAGTCACAGGTCTCATACTTGCTGATTTCAAAATTTGACTGCAAAGCTATAGTAATCAGAACACTGGGGTACTGAAATAAAGCTAGACATATAGAGCAATAGAACCCTATAGAGTACCCAGAAATAAACTCTTACTTCTATGGTCAAATGTTCACAGTTCCAAAAAAAATAAAATAAACATAGAAGTACTATATGATCCAGTAACTCTGTTACTGATTTATACATAGAAGAATTGAAAGGAAGTCCTTGGACGTACATTTATGTATTGGCTTTTGTGAACAATACTGCTGATGTATAAGCCAATAGATGAAACAACCTACATGTACACTCCTGGGTACATGAATAAAAAGTGATATAGATACATGATGGAGTATTAGTCAGCCTTATGAAGGAGTGAAATTCTGATATGCTACAACATGGATGAACCTTAAAACATGCTAAATGAAGTAAGTCAGACACAAAGGAGAAGTGTTGTATGGTTCCATTTATATCGGATACAAAAACTCATAGAGACAAAGTAGAGTGGTGGTTGCTAGGGGAAAAGTGGAGAAGGAAATGGATTACTTGTCTTTCAAAAATCATTTTAGATGTATTATTTTAAATGATGTAACCCTGTTAATATAGTTCTTTTGATATGCTCTCTGTTTTGCTCATTTACGTTTGCCTGCAACACGACTTTGTACCATTTTTTGGCAGTACTAGGGATTGAGGCCAGGGCCTCACGTGCTAGGCAAAATCTTTGGCATTGAGCCACATCCCAGCCCTTTCTGTTGTATTTTGCTGAGTTTCTTGGTTGGCCTGGAACTTGCAGTCCCCCTGCTGCAGGTTCTCAAGTAGGTGGGCTTTCAGACAAAGACCACCACACTCTGCCTCTTACTTTTTGGTCATGTTCTCATTTGTTCTCATTTAGAGTTTTGGCTTGTTTTCATGTGTCAGCAGATGCTCTTGCATTTCATTTAGGATGAGAATGTGGATGCCTTTCTCTCTCAGTCCTCAGCTGTTTGAGCAGGTTTCTCTTCTTTTTCCATATGATGATAAATTGTGTAATAGAATTTCTGGGTTGCAGTGTTTTCTTACCTTAAATTTGTGTGGGTTTTATTCTTGATTTCCTCTGTCTTTAGGGCGCAGAAACATGATGCCAACCAGGTTTGTTTTCTTTTTTTCATCGATTTGTTTTATTTGGGTATGTAGATATTTTCCGTATTTTGAAGAAAACGTAAATTTAATCAAGACACGTTCTGTTTTGATTTCTCTTCACTACTTTCCTCCGCTGATGAACCCTATTTTTTGTTTATTTACTTACTTATTTAGTGGTTCTGAGAACTGAACCCAAAAGCAGTCTACCACTGAACTACATCCTCAACGCTTTTTCTTTTTTTTTGAGACAGGGTCTTGTTGTGTAGTTCAGACTGGCCTTGAGCTCCCTGTGGAGCAGCTGGCTTCCACCTGGCTGTGGTCCTCCCGCTCAGCCTCTCAGCCTCTCGAGTGCTGGGATTGCAGGCATGCACCACCACGCCCAGCCCTTTATCTTTTGCCAGACAAGATCTTGCTTAGTTAGTTACTCCCAAGAGCCTCAAACCTGTTTTCCTCTTGCCTCAGCCACCCAGGTAGTTGAAAGTATCAGTGGACACCATACATGGCTTGTGTCAAGCTCCTAAATCTGTCCTTTTTTTTTTTTTTTTTTTTCCCATGCTGGGGATTGAACTCAGGGCCTTGAGCTTGCTAGGCAAGTGCTCTGCCTCTGAGCTAAATGGCCAACTCCTTAAATCTGTTTTTTACTTAAAGAAATTGTCTTCTGGTATTTACTTTTTTTTTCCCTAACAGTTTACCTGTTCTTGCTTGGCATTCTTATTATGGGTTTTTTTTACATTTCTTTGATCCATCTTTTACATCTCTGTCTTCTCATTTGTCAAATTGATAGTGTCTGTCTGTCCTTCTGATTTTTTTTGGGTGATTTTTTTTTTTTTTTTTTTTTGAGCTGGCATTGAAAGTCAGTTTAGGTTTTGGCACTCTTCTCCCACTAAGTGCCCATTCCCTCAGATATCATGAAGAATATGAGTTAGACATATTTGCCATTCTTTTTTCCTTTGTAGCCAGTCGTTGTCAAAGAATCTGCTTTTTCTTTCTGCAGTAAGTCCTCTTTTGAGGTATGTAATGTTTTGTGTACATAGTTTTTTCCCTATTAGGTCATGCTTAGAGAGATGTAGAGGCATCTATAGTAGTTCAGGATTTCTTTTGAGATTGGTTCTGTTGTAGAGTCTCTAAAATCTTTGCATCAGCACTTTCAGGCTTAGATGAAGGCAGAAGAGAGTAGCCATATTAATAATCAGCAGAAGACCAACTGTCTATGGCGTAGAAGGGACAGGTAGCCCCAAGGCAGGACTTTGCGAGCACTATTGCGTTTGTCACAGTTCTTCCTGGTTGGTTGATTTTGCTTGATTCAGTGTTCCTTTGAAATCAACACGGTAGTCTGCTGTTGGTATACTGGTATCAAAGTACTTCTGAAAACGTTAGAAGGAGCAATATGTCCAAGTCCAGAGCCTATCTTATTTTTAAGCAGTAGGCAGTATTAGTACTTTAATACTTAGGATTAAGTTCTGCTAGGAGGAAGTGATATCTTAAATCTACATAGTTTCTAGGTTGTAACTAATGGATAGATGATTATTTTCAGAATATAATTTCAGGTACACTATTACTGTGCAGAAATTTGTTGAAATTTTTGTCATGTGGTATATTAGTTACCTTTCCAAAGTCATTGGTTTGTAAAAGAGCAGATTTTATACAGGACATTTATAAGTTACAATACTCACTCATAAGCCAAATGCAGGAAGAGTGCTGAATGTCTTATCAAGGCGCTGGAGACCCAAAAGATCCAGTCAAGGGCTGGGAGCCCGTGGCACTGTCCCTTATATGTCCGTGTCTGCAGATGAAGGCTGAAGAAATCTTTACTGGAACCGGGATACGATGCTTGCAGCAGAGATGAAGATCAGAGCTCCCCTGAAGCAACAGCAGCCATCCTCTACGACAGCAAGGCCCCAAGCTCCTTCCTCAAAGAGAACAGCCGAGTTCCTTTCGGGAGAACCAGCTGCAGCAGAGCTTCTCCTGGGAAACAGCCAGCAACTATCTTCTGCTCCATTCTCCTTTATGTTGCATCGACAACAATCCTCAAGTGGATCCTCTATGCCGAGAGCCACATCACCTCAGTCCAGCTGGGCGTCCTGGCTCAAGTTGACCACAATAATAAGTCTACCACATGTGGCTAGTAGATTATCTGTAATTAAAAATGTCCCCGATCAGCTGAGCCTAGTGGTGTATGCCTGTAGTACCTGCACTTTGGGAGACTGAGGCAGAAGATTGCAAGTTGGAGCCTAGTCTGGGCAATGTAGTAACTTAGTGAGACCTTGTCTCAAAAGAAAAAAACAAACAAACAAACAAAAAATTAGGGATACAGCTCTGGGCAAAGGGCCTGGGTTCAATCCTCAATCACATATACCCAAACAAAAAAAATCTCGGCTTGGTTTAGTAGCAGAATGAAAATGACAGGAAAGAATCAGAAGTGGAAGACAAATGATTGGACATAAGTACTTTTGAATAACAGATATTAAGAAGTGAACAGAACTTCAGTCTTGTTGGATGATTTCAAAAGTCCAATGTATGTATCATCGGAATCCCGAAAAGGCAGGAGAAGGAGACTGGGGTGGGAAGAATAGTTGGAAATAATAATGGTGGAAAAATCCCCCAAATTTGATGAAAGATATAAAATGGTAAACAAGCTTGTGCAGAACTTCTCTTATCTATTAAGTTAGGAGCCTGTCTGGATAAAGTAAAACCGTACATAATCAAACTAATAAAAACCCCAAACCAAGAAATAAAAGTAAAAGTAAAGAAAAACTTTGAAAAAAGCTGGGGAAAATGATACATTAAATGATAGTGGAATAGTGTTTTAAAATAACTACAGATTTCTCTTCAGAACCATGGCAGCCAGAATGTTACAGAACACTGACTTTGAAAGCACGGAAAGAAGAGAGCTTGGTCCAGATCGTCTTAGGCAGAGAGAAACTAAGAGTGCTTTTCTAGCAGGGAATGTTAATACCAGTTCTTCAGGCTGAAGGAAAAGGGCATCAGATGGAGTTTTAGGGAAACCAGTAAGAATGGTAAATACCTGAGTAAGCATAAAGTATTTTTATTCTTTTAAGTCATCCTACTCTGAGAGTTTATAATGGACATGGACACACATGCATATATGTATGTAAGTGTATGTATATCTGTATATGTTAGTTGTAGCATAAAGGCTAGTGGAGAAGTAGGATTAAAAGAGCCCTGTGGTTATAAAGTTTCTGCATTTTATTTGATCTAGGACAATGTGGTAGGCTATGTAAGGGTTCTTATATCTGCGTCTCTATTTGTCATCTATGTCTGATAATCAGCAGCGGAGGAACCACTAAAAATATACAGAAAGCCAAAAAGTTTTTATAAATATAAAATATTAAATTCTAAAAAATTTTTAATTTAGAAAGGGAAAGAGCAAACAGCACAGAACACAGAGAATAACTAGAGTACAGCTAATAAAATGGTAGACTTGAATCTGACCATATCAGTAATTATGTTAAATGTGAATAGTCTTGTGTTACCAGTTAAAGAGATTATTAGGTTGGATGAAATGTTAAGATGCAAGTATATGCTCTCTGAAAGAAGCCTATTTTATTACAATGTAAAAAGATAGATTTAAATGTAAAATTGGAATAACATATACCATGTAAACATGAGTGATTTTCGATAGCAGAGAAAGTAAACTTCTGAACAAATAGTGCTGTAAGGCTAAAGAGGGGCATTACGTAAAAATAAAAGAGCCACTTCCTGTAAGACTTAATAATATTAAATGTGTCTAATGACAGAGCCTTAAAGGCAAAGCAAAATGCAACAGCAAACCACAAAAGGCTGTTAAGGCTGAAAGGAAAGATAGACAAATTGATAATTATAGTTGGAAACTTCAGTACTTTTCTCTTAAATATTGGTAGACTAAGGCCGGGTGTGGTGGTGCACACATGTAATCCCAGGATTTGGGATGCTGAGGCAGGAGAATTGAAGCTAGTTCAAGGCCAACCTGGGCTGCACAGTGAGTTCAAGGTCAGTCTGAACTACATAGCGAGGACCTGTCTCAAAAACAAAAAAAAACTCCAACACAAAATCAGTAGACTAAGAAGAAAATCAGTGAGATTATTGAAGATTAGAATAATATCAGTAACTGCAATTGACATTTGTAGAGCATGCTACACAGCAGTAGCTGCATACATGCTTTTTAACCTGCGTGATAGATTATTTTCAGTGCCGTAAACCAGTTTTAACATACTTTATATAAATTCAGTTCTTTTTAATTGGTTACCTGACCATGTATCAATTAGGGCTCACTAGAGGAACAGATTTAATATAAAACATGTGTATGATTGTACAAAGGATTTACAAGGTAGGCTTACAGTGGCCACCTCCCAAATCAGGGGTGCAAGAATGCAAATGGCCAGCTGTGTGCCAGAGAGTCAGAAGATCCTACCGAAGTTTGAAGGACTGGAGCTCGCCTCAGAACCCCTTGGAAGGGCTCCCCTTGTCGGCAAGCTGCAGGGTCTCTGCTGGGCTGAAGAGTCTGCACTGTAAGCATGAAGGAGCTGGAGACTAATGTTCAAAGGCAGCGGTGAAGACTGGATCTCTTCTATAGAAGAAAAGGAAAGACTTCCTTCTTCTTTCCCTTTTTATGCTGTCCACACTACACCAGTAGGTTAGTGCCACCCCATCTGGCGTGAGTCTTTCCTTCCTCAGTTTGTGTCCTACATGTCCATCACCCACAGACACACCTAGAGCTTACTGATCTGCTAGGCAGGGTTTTTACTCACATACAAACCTGACATATCACAGTTAACAATTACAGGCCATAATGGAATTACACTTACTGGAAGAAATCAAGAAAATCCTTAAATATTTGAAAAGTGTACATCCTGCTTCTAAACATGAACAAGTCAAGTGGAAGTCACAGCAAAATTAGAATGAAAATGAAAAACTGTATATTAAACTTGGGGGCCTCAGGTAAAGCAGTAATTTATAGTAATGGAAGTTTACATTTACTAAGAAAAGTTTTCAATATATGAATTTTAAACATCCACCATGGTATACTAGAAATAGAGGAGCAAATTAAACTTTTGACTAAAGAAAATAATAAATGTAGAATAGAAATTGATGGAAATTGAGGAGAGAAAAACAATAGAGTCAAATCAGTGACTTAAAAACTGATTCTTGGCAGGACTGATAAAAATTGATGATCCTGTGACAGATTGACCAAACAAAGATAGGGCAAGTTACCAGGATCAGGAAGAAGAGACATCATATTTTTGACTTTAAAAGGACGGGGAATATTTCACGTACCTTTGTCTATAAATTTCAAAACTTTGTTGAATGGACAAAATCCTTGAAGACAAACTACAAAGTTCATTCAAGAAGAAATAGATTATCTGAGTAGTCTCATGTCTAGCAAAGTAATTAAATTTTTCATTGAAAAACCTTCCAACATAGAAAACTCCAAGTCTACATAAAGCCTTCCAGAAAATGAGAAATGAAGAATGAGAAAATGAGAGTGAGAAAGCATTTTGAATTCAGGTTATGAGTTTAGCCTTAGCCTGTATGAAAACTAGATGGATACTGTAAGAAAATTAACTATATCCATATCCTTCATCAATATAGAGGATTAAAGTGTAAATCAATTAAATCCCCCAGATTACAGTGCTATGGCCAAAATCTATAGTAGGAAGAAAATTGATACCGGGGCTGGGGCCAAAAGAGTTCACAGAATAAAGCTAAATACTTTAAATAAAAATGACATATATAGAGAACAGAAGTCAGAAACTAGTCCCTCCATCTTGATGTGAACAACTGGTGACTGTTCTTGGGAAGAATTCTTTCTCTTTCTTAGGTAGAAGCTATCTAAGAGCTCAGGAGAGAGCATGATTAGAGCCTGGGAGAGCTCAGAGCTACAAGTGCCCATTTAGCTACATGGGAATACTTTTTGCTGTCTCCCCTTCTCACCTTTTTTCTGGAGAATCATCAGTACTGTAGTCTTCTCAAACATCAGAAACTTCAACCAAATAATAACAAAATGGAACTCCTTCCCTCTGCTTTCCACCTGTGGACCTTCCTTTCCCACAAGACCCAAGGAAGACTCTGTTCTCCTGTTCCTCATTCTGGGGAAAGGAGGACGAGGGAGCCAAGAGCAAGGTTTTGCCTCACGTGGAAGGGAGAAGCTGTGACAGAAAAGGAATAGCACTGAGATGGTCCGCCCATTTCATACTGAGCTTCAAGGAGTCTGGGAGCTTTGTGGGTTTCTTTTTTCCATTACTTCTGCACTTAGGATTACACCGTGTGTTGCCCTTCAGGCCACTTCTCTGTGTGTCCTCCCTTAGTGATCTTTTTTCTTTTCAAATGCTTTTCATTACCAGGGCTCACCCCTGTAGTGTCCCTTTTCCTGTACTGTATTCAGTTGCCTTCTGACTATACCTGAAACATAACGTCTGCTTTCTTATCTCCCCCAAAGCACTCCTGTTTCTTTCTGTCTTTCTCACTATAGTAAATAACAATTCCATTTTTGGGTTAACCACGTGTAGTCCTTCTTAATTCCTGTCTTTCTTCCTTACCCTGTATATAATCTATCTTCAGAATAAATCTAAAATCAGTACCTTTTCACTGTCTCCACCATCTTTTCCATGGATTATTGCAGTGGTCTCTGAAGTGTTCTCTGGGTGTCCGTATCTCCTCTTGTTTTTTTGTACTGCACGAAGCTAATGCTGTCTAGCCTCTGCTCAACTCTCTAGTGCGCGCCATTTCACTCCTAGTAAACACCACTTTTTTACAGGGTTCTGTATGTCTCTGACCTTGTCACTCAAAATTTTCCTCTTTCTTATTCCAGTCCGACCTCCTGTGCCTACGTCACGGTTTCCTAGCTCGTCCCAGGGCCCCTTCTTTTCCTCAGGTGTCTGCTGAAAGGCAGTCCTTCTCTGCTCACCCTGTAGAAAAGAGTCAGCACTTAGTCCCCTCAGCACTCCCCGTTTTCCTTCAAGGCTTTGCTTTTCTTGTGGTTACCACCTCGCGCATTACATTTCTTGCTTATTGACCATCACGTCTAGCTCAAGAAGATTAGGCCACGTGGGCAAGGACTTGGTATTCATTATTATATCCCTAAGGCCTAGGATAGGCCTGGTATAGTCTCTTGTCTCAGCAAATATTCGTCAAATGAATTTCAATGTCGAGTTTTTTTCTGTCATATATCAATGTCTTTTAAAATAACATTTCACAGAATAAATTTGGGGTAGCTTTAGAATAGGGTATGAAAGGACAGAATCTCTGACTTAGAAAGGGCCCTAGAGAGCATTTACTCCTTCTCCTTGTTTTACAGATGAGTAAGTTGAGAGAGGTGTACAAATCATAGCAAGATGCTTTAGCTGCAGTATTGTATGGGCCCTGTAATACTTGCAGGTTACACAAAAGACAACGACTGTCACGAGTAAGTAAATAGAATACAGAAAGATCAGCTTGCATTAGAGTATTTAAAACTATTATATAGAAAAGTTTTATTAGAAGGTCTTATTGGGTTGTATTTATATAATGTTTATGACAAATATATAAATTAGAACATACAAATATATAAATTAGAACAATATCCCATGTTCCAAATTAGAACATGGGATATTTCAAATGAAAAGTGTCCATTAAAAAATTCTAGAGGAAATTAAGGTTGGACACTACATGAACCATTAGATGGCTGTAGCTATGGACAGTGAGTAGAATTTGATAATAACTTAGGTAAAAAATTCTGTGAATTTCATTTTATCTTGAAAAATGAGTTTAGTTTTAGGCATAACAACTTTGGGGCCAGAGACATCTAATATGTCTAGTTAGAGATGGATACATTGAGCTCAGAATTTGGGCTGTGTTTGGGGAATTGATCATCACATAGAGGTGAGAATCATGAGAGTGAATGGAATCTTAGGGATTCGAAGATATGAAAAGTTGATGGTTCTTCTCTTTTATGGGCAGAGGAAGATGATTTAGTGAAGAGAACTTTGAGAAGTAATGGTTGGAAAATAAAGCCAAGTAACATTTATTCCCTCCTCTCATTGCGAACACAGTACATGTTTAAGACCTTGGAAAATAAAGGACCCCATACATATTTCAAAAGTATTTACCATGCAATTGGCCAGAGAAGTATATTGTACATATTTTAATATTTCTTAAGTTACTATATTTCTTTAATGTGTCTATGTATTTGTGTATTTATATTGATACATAGGAGAGCATTTTTGGTTGTAGATAGTTAGGATAGGTAAGATGATTGGAAAAGAGTTGAGCGGTTAATTACATGGATTACTTGGTGATACAGTCTTCTCAATATTTAATATATATAGAATTTCTCAGAATATCTGTTTTATTTTCAAATTATTTATTTAAAAGACATTTCTACCCTAATTTTTCTTTTTTCTATTTTAGATGATTGCAAGAGGGAAGAATGCATCTGAGCTGTTTCCTGCTGTTGTGAAGAATGTGGCTAGTAAAAATATTGAAGTACTATTTTAATTCAGTTTTCATGATTTCTCTTATTGTAAAGGGACCATTATATGTTTTAATTTCCTTGAAATACAACATAAGATATTTAAATATCACAGGATTTTTGTTACAGTTAGAATGTTCAAAATCTTTCTTTTTTCTTTCAAAATCTTAAGTCTAGGTAAAATAGAATAAAAAGTAGATGTAACCCAAGCTTTTGGATTTTTGGAAGAAAATGTGAAAGACAAAATTAAGGTTGATTGAATGAATGAAGGTAACTCATTGTGTTTTCACCAAATCTTAGAGGCCAAATTGGTTTAAATTTTAGTGTAAGGATTTAAGATACCACATATCCAGTGAGAAAGACCTATTCAAGTATACATAGATCTAGGTGATGTGGGACTTTTGGCATTCCTAGCACTGAGCCCAGGAATGTTTCCCAAGATTCTTAGAGTACTCCTGACATGTACTAAGTACTCAGCGCATCTCTGTAGACTGATTCTGTGAATATGTCCCATCTTTTTTCAAAACTGGGCTGATATGATTGAGTCACCAACCGCCGCATTTATATTATAGAAAACTCTGGTTAATTCATAGAATATTTTCAACTTTTTTCTCCATAAAATATTAAATGTGTCACTGCTGCTATTTGCTATTTTGATGACAGATGACAAAACAAATGAAATAATGGGAGCTTTCTGAGAAAGAATGTGAGGAGGATAGGTATGGAATTTGGGAGGATACAGGTTTGATTTTATTTTTCTTTTTTTGAAGGGGGTGTTGGGCATCAAACTCAGGGCCTTGCACTTGCTAGGTAAGCACTCTACCACTTGAGCTAAATCCCCACCCCAATTTTATTTTTCATACATTGTATGGCCATTGTTTGCTAGTGGAAATAATTCTGTTTTTTTGTGGTGACATTAAATAACACCACAAAATTTTATTGGCCCTGCCAGTAAAATTAACCAGAGAAAAAGAGAAAACAGGATCTCTTAATAAAGACCTAATTTATGTTCTTCTTGATGAAATTATCTTTCCCTGTGAACATATGTTTGATTTGCACAGTGGACCAGTGTGATATAGTAGTCTTCTTTCTTGAAATGCAGTGTGGTTGGGTGAAGGGTACCTTGGACTTACCATTGATTAAAACTGGAAATGAAATTAGTTTGACATTGGTGCAGGTACTTTAATATACCACTGTTTCCTCAGGATCTACAATCAATACTGTATTTATCTTTTCATTCAGTATGTTAGCACTGACTAGTGTTATTTATGACAAATGGATATTTGTGCCTTACACACATGCACACTGACGCACACATCCAGCTCCAAATGAGATAGATCAATTGTATATACAAAACATAGTATGTACGTATTATTATTATTTTTTTTTTGTTTGTTTGTTTGGGGATTGAACTCAGGGCCTTGTGCTTGGAACATATTATTTTTGTATGTATAATACTCACATATACCATAGAATAGAGTAACTATAGCAAACACTTTCAGTGTTTGCTTTTGAAGCATTATTCTAAGTTCTTACATGAACTAACTTACTAAATTCTGACTCGATGAGGTGTAGATGCTATTAATTTTGTATTAAAAATACCCAGAGTCTACCCATTTTGTGTGTATATATCCATATGTGTATATTTTTTGTGGTTCTGGAGATTGAACCCAAGGCTTTGAGCATGCTGTGCAAGTGCTCTGCCACTGAGCCGTGTGTCCCCAACCCTAGAGCTGTATTCTTCTCTGCACCTTCATTATTGGTTAGCAGAAACATTTTGATTGATGGAGGATCCATCCTCTACTGTCCTGTTGTCATTTGGAAATTGGAGTTTGGCATTTAGCTTGGGAGAATGAGGCTAGAGATTTAAGCTTGAGAGCTGTTTTGGAGAGTTGAAACCGTACAGGGGAATCCTGGTGAGAAAAAGAGTGTAGAGGTGAGGCAAGAAGAGAGCCTGGATAGTAACCTGCATTAATGGTACTGTAGGGAGGTGAACGTTGAAGGAGTAGGCTGGGTCATGTAACAGAAGCTAGCGTATGCTAGGGGGAGGCCAGGCAATGGATTTTGGGACTGGGGAGTTGGTTGGGATAGAGAGGAGGAAGGGGAACATTTGGTGTTAGTGGGAGGCTGAGAGCTAGAAGGAAAGAGAGAGAGAGAGTTTTGGGTACCGTGTGTGGTGTAGCTTCAGGTAACCCTCATGGGATGACCACAGTGGGGCTCTGCCAGGCAGCGGAGGAGGGATGATAGTGTCAGGGAACTGGGAGGGGTGGCTTTCACACTCTCATAGGGAAACTTCATGGGTTTGGGTGGTGCTTGGCGATCCTCACTCACCCTCTAGTCAGAGCAGCTCTAGCAGGTGTCTACAGGGTTCATGCATTAGCTTTCACTTGAAGAACAGGGTGGTCGTGTAGTCTTTCTGTGCTCACCTTTATGCACGTGAAGAAGACGAGACTCCAAGAGACGATAATGCCCTAGACATCAAATTAAACTAATACCAAAGCTGGTACCCCCAACACTTTTCTCACCCTTACTGTGCTCCCCCAGTACTATATTGCCTATTGTCATCGCTGTGTTTTAGAAGATGAAATTGAGGTGGAAAGTTTGTGACCCATCTAAGTTTATGCAGTATCTAAGGGTGGAGCTTAAACCCAGGTGTTAGGAGTCAGTGGCCCAGCGTGGCACTTGAGCATGAGCACCACAGCACAGGTACCTTGTGTGTGCCTAGGGGCAGCAACCGTGAGCATCAGAGGCTATGCTCAGCTCTCTCCGAGTCTGCGAAATCTGGCAGAGGCCAGCATTTCCAGTGAAGAATATTTTCACAGGCCTGGTAACATCAGGCCTCATGGTTTGGTTGGGTAGAGGCGAATGGAGGGTAAGAGACAGATATTAAACACATAAGGAAGTTTCTTCTCTTACAGCCCAGCATTAGTCTATTCTTAAAGCTGAGTTTCTTTTATTTGGTAGGTGCCTGCTCTAGGGTATACGATGTGTATCTTACAGATAACCATTACGGTACATGATAGACATCTTTTATGTTATCACAATCTAGTTTTAAATGTTGTATGACTGTATATAAGCCCATTTGTTCCCATGTTATCATGTGTTTTACATCTAAAAGTGCTGAACTCCTCCAAATACATGGTTATTAATGGTATTATTTTGTGTGTGCATGGGGGGTACTGAGGATCGAACCCAGGGCCTTCACACTGAGCAACATGCCCAACCCTTTATTTTTTTATTTTTACTTTTATTTATTTTTGTTTTGTTAGGAGACAGGGTCTGGCTAAGTTGCCCTGTTACCCAGACTCGGCTTGAACTTGGAATCCCCCTGTCTCAGCCTCCTACAGTGCTGGGATTATAAGTGTGCACATGGTTATTATTTTAGAATTATTTTTTAAAAAGATTATTGAGAAAAACTTAATAAGTGTCTCATTTTTAAGGTCTACAAAATTCAGTTACTTTTAATGTAGTCATAGAATTGTGAACCTGTCATCACCTTCTGATTCTGTAGCATTTTTCTTACTTGAAAAGAAACCCATGCTCGTTAGGAATCCCTTCCTAGTGCCCCTACTCTGTCTCAAGTGCATAGCATTGTGCCTGTTCTGGGCAGTCATCTGTTAAATAAAAATTACTGTAGGCCATTGTTTTGGTGACAAGGGCTGCACTAAGCTCCAGCAGACCACACAGACAATCCAGATGGAGTCAGTCATTGAGATTTTGACTTGCAATTCCCTAACACAAAGACATCGAGCATCTCTCAGCCATAAATATATCCTCTTCGGAGAAATGTCTCTTCAGATTCTTTTCCCATTTTATAATTGGGCTGTCTTGATTGTTAGTTTGTGGAGTTCTTTATGTAGTCCGGATACGAGACCTTTATCTCACGTATGATTTGAAAATACTTTCCACTATTTTGTGGGTTGGCTTTTTCCTTTCTTGATAGGTGTCCTTTGAAGCACACAAGTTTTCAACTTTAATAAATTCCGGAGTACCTGTTTTTCATTTGGTTGCCTGTACTTTAGGTGTCTTATTTAAGAAACCAGTATCTAAACCAAAGTCAAGATTTTTACCTCTTTTTTTCTGAGAATTAATAGTTTTAGCTTTATATTAGGACTATGATCTTTAGAAGTTAAATATCGTAACATGGTATCTTCTTGGAGCTACTGCTCTGTGTCACTATAGTTTTGACGTTTTTAGAATTTCTTAGAAGTTGAATTATGCAGTGTAGAGTCCCTTGTGTTTGACCTCTTATTCAGGAAGCCGTGGGGTTCATCTGTGCTGCTCTTACTCGTATTTTGCTCTTTTGTTGCTATAATACAGATAGGCTCTAATTTTAAAATTTACCAGTTGAAAGATGTTTGGATTGAATAAACCTGTTATGTTGGAGCATGTTTTTCCATTTTTCTTGGGTAAAGATCTTAGAATTGCTGCATTGTTTGGGAAGTGGAGGTTTAATTTTTCTAAAGCAGTGCCGTGGAGTTTCCCAGAGTGACTGTGGCATTTGCATTCTCACCAGTAGTGTGTGGAGCCCGCTGCCTCATGTTCCACTACCCCCGATCTTATTAGTCTTTAACTTTAGTTGTATGTAATGGGATTTCATTCATAAAAAGCATTGCTTTTTCCTGATAGTGATGGTGGGTGTCTTTTATGGCCTCGTGGCTCAGTCATATATCTTCTTTTCTAAAATGTCTGTTCAAATCTTTAACCTGTTTCTAAATATTTTTTTGTGTAAGTTCTTTACATATTCTTATACAAGCCTTTTATCAGGTATATGGTTATTTACTGATTTATTTTCTTTGAGTCTGTAGCTTGCTTTTTTTGTTGTTGTTTTCTTAATGCGTTTCAAAGAAGTAATGTTTGATTTTGATAAAGTGTATCTTACCTTTTTTCCCCTTTAGTACAGGCTTTATTTTTTTGTAATCTGTTTGACAGGTCTTTGTCTAATCTAGCATGACACAGGTTTTCCCTGTTTTGTTCTAGAAGTGCAGTTGTTTCAGCTGTTACATTTAGGCTTATGATCTGTGTCATTGGGGATTCTGAAGACCACCCACAGAACCAGTGATTCCCTGAGAGGATGCGCAGAACTCAGAATATAGTTATACTCATGGCTGTGACTTACATGGTGACAGCACAGCAAAGTCTGCAGATTTTTTTCATTGATCATAGAATTCCGGGTTCTTTCTCCTCTTTACTTTAAAAATGATTTACTTTTCCATGCTCCATAATTTCTTATGTATAGCCATGTTTTACCATTTTTATCCATCTCTATATGTGCCTTTATGTAGGCCCAAATATCATGTTGGTATCATTTTCTTATGACTAGAAAACTTCTCTTGGTGATGAGTCCTCTCAGTTTTTGTTTTAAAATGTATTTTGCCTTAAAATTGAAACATTTTTGCTGGATAAAATCTAGATTTATTGCCCTCGCCCCAGTATGTATATGTATACATGTATATGTATATAGGTGTCATGTCTTGGGGTGTGTACCACACTGCTGCACTGCAGCCGATCAAGAGTTTGTAAACTTCGGATCGGTAAAGAATTAGATATAAAGTTTAGAAGGGAAAATGAAAACACTTTATTTGAAGGAAAGAGAAGAAGCAGGAGACAGAGAGCTACTCCCTGAGAGATGAGGGACCACAGGCCCTGTGTCCCGGCTGCTTTTATTGGATGCAGGGCCCTCCCCTGCCTGGAGCTTGTCACAGCCTGATTGGCTGTCCCAGGCCAGAAGACCTGAGGCCCCCCCCCCCCATCCCCTGTGTTCCCATTTGTAAGTGAGCTTCATTTGGTTTTCTTTATCCTGTCAGAACCTTCTCTTTAGACTTTATCAGTTTGTTAAAGAAGATTTTACATACAAGATCGAGTTAGCATTGAGTAAAGAGGTAAATAAATGTACATTTAGTGTAGTAACCTAGTGAGAGAATAATAAAGCATATATATATATGTGTGTGTGTGCATGTGAGTGTCTAGGTGTGAGTGTGTGTCCTACGGACTGAGCTCCCTCCCCATCCTTTGTTGCCGGTGGGAGGGCTGCTGACTTTGGTGGAGGGAGTGCCAGGCTGAGCCTGCTCAGTTCATCACCTTTCTCTTGACTGCTCCTTCCAGCAAAGGGTTAACTCTTTCTAGTTGGGATTTGTCAGGATGCTTATTGAGGCCTTCATCCTATTACTTCCCTGTTTATTTGTCTCCTTTCCCTCCATATGCATGCATTTATTTATTGCTGTACAGGGGCTTCAGCCCAGCTCCTTCTCACTAAGCTATCCTCAGCTCTTTTTGATTTTGGATCTTGAGATAGTATCTCACTAAATTGCCTAGGCCGGGCTCAGACTTGCAGTCCTCCTGCCTCAGCCTCACAGAGTTGTGGAATTAAAGGCATGTGCCACTCCACCTGGCCTGGAAAATCAGTAGAACTTTCATTGTCCTCGGGCCTACATGGTTCCTGATGAAGTTTTCAGTCATTCTTATCTTTGTTTCTCTGCATGTAGTGGTCCCCTCACCCCAACTTCGGTTATTTTAGTCACTGATTTTAAGAAATTTTATGATGATGGGCCTTAACAGGGTTTGCTTCAAGTTTTCTTGCTTGAGGATTTTGAGTTTCTTGTATTTGTGGGCTTATAGTTTTCTTAAAATTTGGAAAAATTTTCTAAATGTGTATGTTTTCTTTCTTTTCTCCTGACACTTCAAATACACATATTGTATGCTAGATGATACTGTTCAAGATATTGTTCTATAGGAGACTGATACTGCGTTCATCTTTTTCCAGGTTTTTCTCTCTGTTCATTTTGATAATTTCTGCTGCTTTGGGCTCAAGCTCACTGATCTTTCCTTATGCGTGTCTAAGTGTTAATTCCTCCTAGTGTATTTATGTTTTCAGATTTTTTATAATTCTAGATGTATCATTGGGTTATTTTTATAGCTTCCGATTCACTCTTCAACATAGTTTTTATTTTCTTCTATCTTGGATATGTGGTGGAGCATATTTGTTATAGCTATTGTAGTTCTTTTTTGTGGCCTCTGTGTTTTTGAGTTTTTTTCTATAACATTGATTTTTTTCATCGTTATGATTCATATTTTACTGCTTTAAGAATATCCCTAGTAAATTTTAATTGCATCCTGAACATTATGAATTTTATGTTGTTAGTTACTGAATTTTATTTTATTCTTTTAAATTGAGTTGGGTTTTGTTTTGGTGCGCAATTATGTGGAATCATTTGAGCTTTATTAAGGTAGGTAAGGGAACACCTTTAGTCTGTACTAGCTATGTACTAGTATTAAGGTAATCTTTTTATTAGAATTCTTATTTGATTGTGTATTTATGAGACTTTTTGTGTGACTGATTGAAACAGAGAAACATCGTATTCCTCAGCCTCAGTGTTCTTTGGAAACTGTGCTGCCTCCTCCTTTCCGTGGTGGTTTTCTCTGGCTTCAGATAATTTCATCTCATTCATGTGCAGGTCACGCGACAGACTTGATGGTGCTCCTTTACAGAGCACTCCCTCCTTTCCTCTGCTTTAGTCTCTCCCTCCCTCTCTCCTCCTTCCCTCCTTGGGAGGGGTTGGTGTTCCCTCCCTGCTCCTCTCCCTCTCTGCTATTCTGCCCTGCAGATTCTAGCAAGCACTTTGATCTCTGTCTCCTCATCACAGGAAGACTTCTGAGATGTATTGGGTTTGTTCTACTTGCACTACTACCTAGAAACTACTTCCAGGTACTATTCTGGGGCAATTGTAGGGCTCACCTTGATTTTTTCCCTCTCTCAAGTGTCCAGTCCTGTGCTACCTGTTGTCCAGCATATGAGAAACGTTGTCTTTATATAAGCATGTCTGTTAGGTTAGGAGAGTAAATCAGATATTCTCTGGTATTATTATTTTAAAATTATATCTTTATATCAAAATTAGTTTTCAGTTCTTAAAATATATCTGGACTATTCATATGGAATGTATGGGACATCATTGATGAAGTGAAAAGACTAGTCTCAGCTTTCCCTACTTTCCATACAGAAATTTCAGTTTATAACTTAAAATGCTCCTGAAAATTCTTTTCCTCTTCAACCTCTATGTCAGTTTTTTTGCAGTATCTTACAGTACCTTGTAATTAAATATAGTGAGTGAGTAATCTGTTATTAGCAGTTTTATAGTTAATGCCTAAGTATTTTAAGTTTTAAAAACGATCCATTTTCTAGTGAAAAGATTACTTAGGTAAATTGCAAACAAAGTAAATAAAATAACTATGACCTGAGAATAACAGTAGAAATTTTTGTTTAAGTTGAGCAATAAAAGATCAGCTGGGTTACCCTTTAATTATATAATGCAGTACTGTGATTAAAAGACATGGCTGATAGGAAGCAGATGCTTAACTACTATTTTAATATATCTTTAATAAAACCCTGACAAAGAGTAGAGTATTAGTGTCTGACTAGGTATGTAATCTTGTATTTATATATTTAAAATATGGAAAAGTAAATGTGAAGCATGTGTCATACAGTTTCTACAGTGCATTTTCTATTTATGAAATGAATTATTTTCCTATCATTTTAACTTTATTAGCTTAATTCATATTATCAGATTCTAAAAATAGGTATTCTAGACATATTCTAAAATATGTCTTGAAGTACAATTCACTTTTTGTTAGATTGTAAGTACATTATATAGTAGGTCAGATAGGTATATAGTTCACTACCAAATTAAATAGTCATAATAAATCAATTTAACTTGAGTAAACCCCAAATAAAAACACTCATATCCCACTGCCAATTTATGAAGTAGATTAGATTAATTTAATATTGAATTTAAATAACTTGACAAACCGTAGTTTCTTTTGTAATATACTAGTTGATAGGAGACATCTGTATAGCGCTTATAATTTTACTTATGATTAACTTAGTAGATACTTATTAAACACTGTTTATGTGTTTGTTAACTGATGTAATTGAGTTGGCATGCCATCTGAGCTTCTAATTTTATGTATATATGTGTAAGTTTTATGTCCTCTTGTATAAGAAAGTCCAAATACCTGAAAAAAATTGATGTTTGACTTGGGTGCAGCTGGTCTTTGTGTTACGAGGACGGAGCCTGACCTGTGAAGGTGCTTTCTCAGCTAGGGTGTTAGTGCTTGTGTGGATGAACTTACTCTGTCCTCATGAGTGTCTCTGTCCTTGCCTGTATTTGCCATGTGAGGAAAGGTGGCAGAGAGTTTAAATTGCCTGATGAAGGTTGCTCAGCAAATGTGTGGCGTTGAGAATCCCAGCTGGTGGCCTGGCTCCAGAGCCATTTCCCTTTCAGCACCATCCTCCCCCCTGCCGGTGCTGCTTCCTCTCAGCTGTCCTTTCCGTGGAGTCTACTGCTGCTCTTGGTGTATGTTTTTTATGTTTTAAGTGTTGGTAGAAGTGACCAAGTTTTGAAAACTGGTGATAAATTAACTAGTTCCTCTGAACTGTTCTAGTTTTCTAGTGGTAAACAGAAAATTCTCTACTAATTATTGTTCATTCAGAGCTCTTTATAATATTTAAGTAGTTTTCATTAATAAGACTTTCCAGTTTGTTCATTTTTTCCTCTTTTCAGTCAGATTTATTTTGGATTGTTCTTTAAATACTTTTTTTTTGAAGCGTGCCTAATTTTCTAATATTGTGGGAAAACAAACATAAGCTTCTCTTAAAATTTATGATCAGAGAATCGATTGATGTCTTCTTGCTATCAGGTGTAAAATTTCATTGTAAAATGCATGTTGCCTTAGAGACACAGGTGAATGTAGTACGTCATCTGCCATTAGATGTCAAATGATATCCGAAGTGACCTAGTAAGCAATCAGTAGTTATAGTACAAAAATAATCAAAGGTTTAGTCAATAACTCATGAAGTTTGATGTACTGGTATTGATAAACTAATTAAACAGATCTGCCTGTGTTCTTCCAGACGACTGGGGCTCTGCTGTGGTGAGCTTTACAGCAAAGAGTGTTGTAACATTGAATGACAGTAACTGATGAGAGCGCGGTGCGGTCACGGAGCTTTAACTACTCCCATTTCTGGTCACAGAGTGGTGTCAGGGAGAGTAGGCTTTCTCTGCACACCTGCAGCCAGTCAGTGCACAGGCCTCTTGTGGTCAATATTGATTGATTCTTATCACAGAACTAGAACAAATTTAGTGTTTTGCAACCTTCTGTGATTTAATATTGTTATGCTTTTTGCCATAACAGTCACAGAAATCCTTCTCCAATAGTGAGTAATTATAGCAGGGCCTGCTCGCTCAGCTGTGGTTCTGAATGTTTCAACTCCTAGATGTATTCTGGAGCCGGTAATACAGTTTTAAAGCTGGCTGTACAGTTACTTGATAAATACTGTAAAGGTGTAGCTGGAAAATAAATGGCAGAATCAGGGCAAGGTGGTCTCTTACCTCTTTTCTTCTTTAAAATTTTCCAGGGAAATGTAGAGTAAGATGTGAATATAATTAGTATATGTGCTGCCGAAGTGAGCACAAGATGTGAATATAATTAGTAAGGAGAAAGATCTTATGTGATTATTAAAAACAAACAAAAACTCAAACAAGCTAGACATTGGTGGCAGTCTTCCCAATTTCTGTGGTTTACACGAAGTATGTAGATGACCTTCTAGGCATTGCTGTTCAGCAACTTACAGCCATTGGTAGAAAGTTAGATGTAGTAATCTAATGGGAAAGTCTTAATTCTTTTTCAGTCCATCATTGGGCCGGGGTGTGAGTCAGCTAATTATTGAGCTCTTACTGTATGCCAGGCAATGTAGTAAGTCCTAGCATTTAAGAAATGGTTCATGTACTAAGTAACTGCACATGTATTCAAAGGTGGATTTGAGAAATTTCTTTTTGGGGAAGAGATGTGCTGGGGATCAAACTCAGGGCCTTGTGCTTGCTAGGCAAGTGTTCTACCACATGAGCTAAATCCCCAACCCCAAGAAATGTCTTATTTAAGTAAGATAGATATTGCTTTGTTATCTCAAACCTGCTCTTAATGAGCCAAACAGCAAATGCTAGTGGCTTTCTAGCATTGTTGTACTCTAGAAACTTTCTTTTAAAACTATAATCCTAATAGTTTTTCTACTTAAATGTAATTTAGAACATCAAGTATAGTTTGGAACATTTGGTTTCTTTCTTATAGACTACATAACCTAATTTTGGGAACTTTTTTGGTCAGATCATTTATGATCATTTAAAGGAGCAGTTTTTCATACATGTGCTTATTTTTGGATCGTGCAAATTCTGAAGTTTGAAAGCATTGAATTGAGCACAAGAAAGTGTACAGAATCTGACTTTGAATGTAGATAGAACATTGATAACAGAAATGAAATCAATGAAATGGAAGCCACCCTGACTTTATGGCAGAAGTAAGTTTCTTGTTGGGTTGTTTATAGTACCTCAGTGATGGGCTTCGCAAATGAAAGTATGTGTAGTTGAGGCTGTTAGATAATTTCCTAAAAATTTCTGTTGGTTGGATTTTGGTTGGACTTTGTTCTTTGAATTGGATCGTTAAGATTTATTAAGGATTAAGTAAGTTAAAGCATTCTTTTATAAACTCATATATAATGGAATAAAATAGAAACATTCTCCTGCCTTGGAAGGTAAGGGCTGATAATTTAAGGAAATTTTATTCTTGGACGATTTACTTTGTAGTAGGGTTTCAGATACCCTGGGGGAGGGGTAGTTGCTCCTTTGTTAGGGCTGTCTGAATGGAAAGAGCGGAGGACGGCCTTCTGGGCCACACACACAGTAGTTGGGAACGTCCCGGTCTTCCCAGGTTGCATCTGGATTCTGTCACTTGTTAACTCTGTCACTGGGCTAACTGCATAAACTTCTGCGCCTTCCTTTCCTCTTTTCTGAATGGGATTATAATTGTACTTAGGGTAGACGTGAGAATTAGATGAGTAACATAGTGCAAGACTTTATTTCTTGTTCTCCATAAATTCTAGCTGCAGAGTTAAAGTGGATTGAGATGAAAAACAAAAGCTGACCCAGGCAGAGGTTTTTTTGTTTTTTTTTTTTAATATTCCGTATTTTCGAATTAATTTTAATACTGGCCAGAATGACAAAAGGTACGTTTAGGAAAACAAAAAAGTACTTAGGCACTTTTTTGGATTAAAGAAGACCAACAAGATATGAAAGCTTAAATATAACTTGAGATCGTGAGTCAGGGAAAAAATACTCTAAAAATAGGTTATTATTGGTAGATTTAAATGCGGATTTATTAGATAATAGGATTATATTGCTGTTAAATTTTCTGAATTTGATAATTGTAGTGTTAGCAATTGAAAAGTATAAGTGAAGAATATTTTGGGGCCTTCAGTAGATTACTCTTGGAACTTTTCTGTAGGTTATGTTGGAGAATGATGAAAGGTGCAGTTTGTATCTGAAATAAGACAGCACCTCTCTCACTTTGTATAACTAGGGACACCTGTGCTTTGCAGGCAGTTTCTTTGGGTACGGGATTGCTGATCTTATGGTGGATTTTTGGGTAGGGCGGGCCTCAGGGACCCATGGACTTTTCAGGTCTTCAGTGAGCAGTATTCCCTGTAGAGGCGTGGTCACTTTGGGGAGGCTGCTGTTGGCTGACTGGCCCTCAGAGCTGTGTCGCTGAAGAGCGTTTGCTCCTCACCCGCTAACATTCACAGGCGAGGGGGTCTTCACGGGTTGGCTGACTTAAAAAAGCTTGTTCATTCAGGTGAGTTTTTGTTAGTCTCTTGAACCAGGTTTAAAACAGTATGGTAGTTTTGTGTTGCCAAGGCTACAAAAAAAGCCGTTTTCCTAGGAATGTGAGAACTTCAAAAATTACCATTTCAAAAGTTTTTTAAGTGAAGAATTTCAAAATAGTATTAAAATCAGAGATAATACTATTATTTTGTATTGGGGGACATCTGGAAAGATGAGATTCTCCCTTGAAATGAAAATAGACTTATTGTTTTATCTGATCACCAAATTGATTAATATTGCTTATTAAATAAGTTAGAAAAATATTAAGAGTGAAACTTACTGGTTAATATAACCCAGAGGTAGTCCCTGTTAACATTTTACTACAAAAATATCTCAGCTTTTAGGTCTCTTTGGTTTGAATTTTGGTTCTTTCGTTTCACAGATATGGTCTTGGTCAAGTTAGTTAACATTTCTCTGCTTCCATTTCATCTATAAAACAGGAATAATAACATTTGCTGTTACTACTGTATTGTGTCTATTCTAAGAAAGTTGTGTTTTATTTTAAAGTTTCTGTAGTTGGGATTTATCTTAACAACTATAGGTAAGTTGTGATGGGTAGGGTTTTAGTTGTTCCTTCTTTTGTGGCTTACAAAGTAATGGTACATCTTATAACCAATAGTGTATCTTAGACTGGGTAGCATAACTAGTATGTGCCCATTTTTTTTTTTTTTAATACAGAAGTGAGATCATACAATACATACTATTTTACCCTTTAAAATTTTTTTACAAGGACATATTTTCAGTGTCAAATACAGATTTACTTTATTCTTTGTGGTAGCTGTGTAATATGTTACATGGGTATTTCCTAATTTATTTTACTCTTCATATATTAATTGGCATATAATTATTTAATTTTTGCTCTTATGGAAGGTTTTGGTAAGTGGAGTTTATGGCAAAAGGGATACTTTATGGGGATAACCTGAGTGGAGTTTGAGACAAAAAGTGTAAATTGTACTTTGGGGCCTGTTTCTGTTTGACTAGAAAGGAAGTTTGGGAGAGATTATAAGATTATAAAACATATTAAGTACTGGGTTTAGGAATTTAGAGTTTGCTTTTAAGATTTCATGGAATTATTCAACACTGAATACTAACTGGAAATTCCTTCTCTTCCTCCCTCCCTCTCCTTCTTATCTTTCTCTTGCTCTCTCTTTCACACTCTCCCTCTTCCCCGCCCCCATCTTTCTGTCTCTTTCTCTCTCTTTCTCTTTCCATTAGTTTCACCTATAACCAGGTCTATAATATGAACGATTGGATTATTATCAATTTAAAGCGGTGTTTAGTATGTTTATTAATAATTATGAGGACACAGAAGGTATACTCATTTTTACTTCCATTTATGAAATTTTCAATAGTGGAAAAATAGGTTGGAGATAAAATTAAAGTCTGTGATTATCTTTATACGGTGCTAATGAAGGGTTGAATCTCAGGTGCTGAAATTTTTTATAGATAAAAAGGTACAATTTTGCCTTTCGCTTAAGAGAAATTAAAAAAGAAATCCCACAAGAGTAGTTACTGAAATGATTCAGTAAACAGTACATTGGAAGAGGTGTATAGTTTTTTTGTTGTTGTTTTGTTTTTTTTGTGCTGGGGATCGAACTCAGGGCCTTGTGCTTGCAAGGCAGGCACCCTAACCATTGAGCTAAATCCCCAGCCCTGGGAAAGGTGTGTAGTTTTAATTAGTCAAGAATTTGGTGCCTCAGTGGAAGCACCTCATCTGGACCAAAGTCTTATTAACTGGTGTGTTTGGCTCTGACCTCGTTTGTGGTTTGGAGTGCCATACTGAAAGAAATACTGAGAAAATGAGAAATGAGGATGAATTTAAGAAGAGTGAAGGAACTGCTATGCTCTATCAAGAGAAACAGGGCTAGGGATAGAGAGTGGGCATTTAACATGCATGGAAAAAGAAAAATGAGAAATTGGGCTATAAAAGAAGGAAGACTGGGGCTGGGGATTTAGCTCAGTGATTAGAGTGCTTGCCTTGCAAGCACAAGGCCCTGAGTTCAATCCCCGGCACCACCAAAAAAAAAAAAAAAAAAAAAGGAAGACTATCACAGTGTCTTTAAAGCATTCTAGATTCGTTAGTGTGACACTATTCTTCCTTTTCTGCATCGATTCCAGCTATTTTCTCTCCTTTCTTATGTTCTTTTAGTATTCCATAAACTTTTAGGTGTCTCCTATGCTGGTATGTAAAGAAAGTCACATTTTCGGAGCACATGCCCAGTCTTGGACATTTTATTACATTAAATTGACGTTACTGTCACATAGCCTTACTGACTGAAGAGATCATGCAGTGTCTTGACTGTGGTTATTGCCATGGAAAGACGTGGGGCTTTAGCACTTGTCAGTAGAGGAGGAAACTTAAGCTCCTATACCCAACAGTTACTGGACAGGGCCTAAGTTTTTTCTCTTATTTGCATCTTTGATTTTGAACTATTTATGCAAACCAGCTACTATTTTAAAATTCTTCTATGAGTTTTGCTCAGGGATTTAAAAAATTCCTTTGCAAGCAAGGGACACTTAGGATGTTGCTACGATGAATTGGATTATTAAAGTGCTTACTTCACAAGCTGCTTCTGTTGTTGTTCATTATTCCAAAAAAATATTATTTTTACTTGAAAATCTAAGCTGTGACCAGGTTTAGTTATTTACTTGGGGAAAATTGAGAATGGATTTTGTTATAGAAAATACTGTTTTAAGTTTTCACTCTGGCTAGGAGTAAATTTTTTTTTTTTTTTTAAACAGATCAAGAAGTTGGTGTATGTTTACCTGGTCCGCTATGCTGAGGAACAGCAGGATCTGGCACTCCTGTCCATAAGCACTTTCCAGCGAGCCCTGAAGGTAAGTAATGGAGTGAGCAGGCAAATAGCTACATGGTTTCTGCACAGTCGAAGGTGTGTCATTTAAAGAAGTAGAGCAATAATCCACTAAACAGCCCAGTAGTGTCTTGAAAGTTAAAAGACTTCCCATAGTGCCTATTCAATACCCTTAGAAAATAATTTATACAACCAAGTGGAGCCTTGCCAAATAAGTTGCAGTTTGTATGTTTCTTTATGTTCAATAAAATTATTAATCTCACACCAAAGGACTGTGTGTATCATTATACCAGCTGGTTTTTGAAAGCATGCAGCAGAGACATAAGACATTTTAAAGATAACTTTTATGATGTATAGTATTTTATTATGAAACACTAAAAACCTAGCCCATTTAGTAATAAACTATCAACTAGAATTTTGTCCATTCATTTTCTTAAAACGTTGTTCCAAGGAATATGTGCTTATTCATTTTAAATTAAGAACTTTCTTATCCTGTTGTTGTATTATACCCTATAAGCATTTATAGATGTCTTGAAACATTGAAAACTTGCAATTTTGATGAATATTTTTGCACTGTTTTCAGGACCCAAACCAACTAATCCGTGCAAGTGCATTGAGAGTTCTCTCAAGTATTAGAGTGCCAATAATTGTGCCTATCATGATGCTTGCTATTAAGGAAGCTTCTGCTGACTTGTCACCGTATGTCAGGAAGAATGCAGCCCATGCAATACAGAAACTGTACAGGTAGGTGTGCTGGTAATAATGCTGAAGATCCGTAACGTTACATGGAATGTTACAGACCACAGTAGAGGCTTATTTTATTAGTTCTTGTGACTAACCTGTCCTTACGCTAAGTAAATTCTATGACTGTGTTTTTCTCTCTAGAAACACTCTTTATGGATCTTTTATTTTGTTTTGGTTTTAGAGACCCCCACAGGTTTTTATTTGTAAGCCTATAAGGGCCTATAATGACTTACTGATTCTTGTAACTTTAATGAGAATTTGAATTCTTGTTTGTAGTCTATTTCATGTACACGTGAGTATCTTATAAGAAAATTGAGATTCCCTCCTTCATTGTAAAGTAAAATCTTAAGTGTATTATCCTTACAACTCACTTACCTTTCTTTTTGTTTCTTCCATCTTTGTTCCTGCTGCTCCTTTCTTGACGTCTGATTATTTTCTCGAGCTGTTTTGTTAAGTATTCTTTTAAAGAACAGTGATTTTTAAACATAGTCCCAATCTGTATTTGTGTAGCATTTTAACAGATATCATACAGTGCCTGATCTCTGTGGAAAGCATTGTCTAAATAAAAATTATCTCCCACAGTTTGATATTATTTTCGGATACCATTTATTTTACAAGCTTCATTGAGACCATTTGTGTGCCTGGTGTAATATTAGTATTATTTTCCTATGTGCATTAGATGTATAAAATCGGAGGATGGGTACTTACTTAGGAATAACATAATCACAAAGTAGAATAAGGAAATCGACCATATGCCAAATAATTAAAGGCACTTTGTAATTGAATAAGTAACACATGCTGTATTTGTATTTACAAGGGCTCATTAATAATGTCTGGATAGGTCAGGGGCCATCATGTTGTAAGTGTACTAGAAAATAAAGATGTAAATAAAATGGAAAGAGACTTACCTTGGAAAAAGGGAGTTTGAGCTGAAGTTTGAAAGCACTAAAAAGGTTTAAATGTTTGAATGTTCAGGTAATTATTAATGGTTAATAATGAGCTTGCATAATGTTTGTTTAAAGTCCAAACTCATATTCTTGGGTTAACTTCAGGCAAAGTTTTATGCTTCTCACTCATTATATTTTCTTTTCATAAACATGTGCGATAAGATCCAAGCTTATTAAACTTTAATGGTTTAAAAGTTCATCTGTCATCAGGCTCTAGTCCAGTTTTCAGCCTCAACTCATCATTCTCCCTGCCTTGATCTTATACTCTTAGTAGTCCAGTACCACCTGTTAGTTTCTTATATCAAATATTATACTCTTATTACTGCCTCTTATTTTTTGTTGGTTTTAGATGGCAAGTTTTATAATGCATTAGTGAACTAGTGTGTTACAAAATTCTTATTTGTAAATTCTCTGTATTTGTTTTTGGCAATTATGTATTCATCGTCAAAAATATTTGCCTTCTTATTTTCCCCCCTAGTTGAAAAAGGAATTTGTGGTTAATCTGCTTGCAATTACTTTCTTGAATTTTTCCAACTTGTTTTAGAAGTGAACTTGTCCATTTAAATACTTTCTTAATGGTAAAGGCATCTGATTTGAATTTTTCCAACTTGTTTTAGAAGTGAACTTGTCCATTTAAATACTTTCTTAATGGTAAAGGCATCTGATTTGATTTAGCTCATATGAGCAACTTTTTTTTTTTTTTTTTTTTGTGGTGCTGGGGATCGAACTCAGGCCCTTGTGCTTGCAAGGCAAGCACTCTAATCACTGAGCTAAATCCCCAGCCCCATATGAGCAACTTTAGAGCGAAAGCCTAGGACATATTTCTGAGGAAAGCCATCCCATTTTACTTTAAAATTGGTTTTGTTTTGATCTTGAAATCATTCTTTCTCCCCCTTCCTTCCTTTACTAATTTTCAGGATCCATGAAATGATGAGCATTATTTAAAGCTAGAATTAAAGGGAAAAAAAGTTGTGTGACTTTCTTTTTATATTTTAGTCTTGATCCAGAGCAGAAGGAAATGTTAATTGAAGTAATTGAAAAACTTCTGAAAGATAAAAGCACAGTAAGTGATATCTTTTTATGTCATTAAAGTACGGTAAAATTGTGCTTTATTTACATTGTATAATTTCCTGTTGTACGGGTGATAAAATGATTTTCTTTGATTTCAAAATGCTATGAATATTAATGGAACTCATGCCTATTTTAAAAATATTTATAGAAGAAAACTTTCCGTGAAGTCAGAAGGCTTGCATTTGGAATTTTGGTTTGTTACATATTTCTTTGTAAGACTTGGAGGAAGGGCAAGGCAGGAGGAAATCCTTCTGTTTAATCTGTGATTAAATTGTTGACGTTTTAAAGTTGTTTTTAAAGTTGAAGTTTTCATTTCAGGCAGTGATTTGTTAGGATTTTTAAAGGCTGAGTCAACTGGGAACAAATAATTATTTAAGAAGTATTAAGGAGGTACTGAAAAATTAGAGGGATGTATTGTAATATTAAAATGTCTTTAAAACTATGAAATCATTTTTATTAGTACAAGTTTGTTTTACTGGCTCCTAGGAATTATCTTTCTGAGTAAAAAGAATAATGCTTTGGGAATGTGTCCTTTCCTCCTCCACTTTTCCCACTCCCATTTTTTTGTGTGTAGTGAATGAGAGCAAGATCTCAAGTTTTTACACTGGTGCGTTTCTTGGGCCATAGAGCTGGCCTGTGGGGTCTGAGGAGCTGGTGGAGCTTCTGGGCCCACTTTCATGACTTGAAACTACTGAGGAAAAGGTTCCAGCTAATTTTAAGAGACGCAACCAGAGGACATGTGATATATGTCGCAGCAGCTGTGTAAGATCGTAATAAAGTAATTACTGGCTCTGTCTAGGTGTTGTTTTATGACTTAGCATATGGTCTGACCTGGAGAGTGTTCAGTGTTCAGCTGGCAAGAATGTGTGTTTTGCTTTTTAAATTTTTTTTGTTTTTGTTTTTGTTTTTTTGGGTTTTTTTTGGTGCCAGGGATGGAACTCAGGACCTTGTGCTTGTGAGGCTCTGAGTTAAATCCCCAGCCCTTTTTTTTTTTTTTTTTTGTGCTGGGATCGAACTCAAGGCCTTGTGCTTGCCAGGCAAGCACTCTAACCACTGAGCTAAATGTGTGTTTTGCTTTTGTTGGGTAGAGTGTTCCACAGATGTCTGTTAGGTCTAATTGTTTTGTAGAGTTATTCAAATCTACTATTTCCTCGTTGATATATGTTATGGCTAAGGGTTCTATCCATTACAGAAAGTGGGATGTTGGATCTCTGTTCAGTTCTCCCAGTGTTTGCTTCACATACGTTGGAGCTCTGCTGTTGGTGCATATATTATAAATTTTTCTTATTGTAAAATGTTTTTTATCTGTAGTAACACTTGTTTTTAAAGTCTCTCTTATCTGACATAAGCACAGCTATTCTAACTTTCTCATGGTTGCCGTTTAAATCATGTATGACATTCAACCTGTTAGTAATTTTTAATTTATTGTATGACTCCTGTAGATAGCATATCATTGCCTCTTGTCTTTTGAGAGTCTGACAGTATGTGCCTTCTGATTGGATTGTCTAATTCATTTGTACTTGTTATTAAGATACTTGAATTTTCAGCTGCCATTTTTCTTGTTTTTCTATGTCTTGTGTAGTTTTTGTTTCTTATTCCTCCTTGTTTTGGCATTAAGTGAATGTTTCAGTGAACATTTAAAATCCTTTAATAATTTTTAAATTATATGTCTTTGATAGTATTGTATTTTTTTTTAATTTTGTATTGGTACATGTTTATAGTACCTAATAATTACATTCATCGTGGAGAGTAGGTACATGTAGAGTACATTACACATCCTAATTCTGTTAACATTCTCTGCTTGTCCCTCCCTACCCCTTCCCTCCATCTCAGGGAGTTTATACTTGGAGTTTCATTCCTAGGCCCAGAATCTTTCTTTTAGTCTGAAGTATAGCAGAAATCTTTATTGAATTTTTTCCTATAATTCAATCCTCCACTTAACTCAATAAATGAAGACTTCCCCCCAAAAACAACAAAAAACAAAACTTGATCTTTTTGTCTTCCGTATAACCAGGCATGCTATCTGCTTGTAAGACCTAGATGTTAAGCCAGTATTATTGATACCATATGTACTTGATTATAGTCATTTTTAAAATACCGAGTTTCTTTTTACGTACAGGACATTTGCTAAGTACTGTGGAGACTCATAAGACCTACAAGAAATAAATCCGTTATTATAATACAGTTTACCATCATTTCTGCCCCATAGACTAAAAGGAATTTGTTGAATGGCTGGGGAGTGTAACCTCTATATACACATGCATGTCTTTCCAACGGGATACATTCTGTCACAGGTGAAAACTGTAGCCTTGAGAATTAAAATTGAATTTGTCTGAGATTCTACCATTTAGCAATATGTGTACTAAGCTTTCATGAGTTTTGGTTTCTAATTTGTGTAGCTTTTGTAATCTCTAATTTATTGCTGTTTGAGTTTAAAGAGCTATTATTGTATATAAAACTCTCAGCACAGTGCCTGAAACATATCATATACAATATTAAAAATACTCCAACTGAAAAACAAATGGCTCAAAAAGGAACATAAAGGACATAGTTTTTTTAAATTTTGGAATGTCTCTTTCTGGTTCTATTTACAAAATACAGTAGAAAGGAAAAAAAAAATCCTGAATACTTATTCATAGTTGGTGTTCATTATTTGTTGAATGATTGTTGAATTGTTTGTTATATTCTTGGTGACAGTAATTAGATATTTGGTGTTATTTTCAATTTTTTCTCCCCTAAGTGGTATTTTACTGAATGTTGTAGGTAGAACTCTTGAAGGCTCTGATGGCCTATTCATTATAAGGCATTTACTTTCCCCAAAGTGTCATATACGTAGTATATGTTTATTTTTTTCAAATTAAAAATGCAACTTTTTTCCATAGTAAAAAAAACTGATGCCTCTGAATCTAGTATGATAGCACAGAGTTCCTTCTATCCTCTTCCCTTTTTATGTTTGAATTTCCTGTAGTAAGAAATGTGGCTCACATCGTCTACAATATATTTACTCTTTCGCCTAGTTCCACAATGTAGAGGATTGTTTTAGAGTTGCTAGGATGTACTTCTGTGGGGAATAGTAGGATGGGAATTAAAAATGAGAGGTAAGTGTTGAGTTAGGGTTTTTTTTTTTTTTTGGTGCTAGGCATCGAACTCAGGGCCTTGGGCTTGCTAGGCAAGCACTCTAACCACTGAGCTAAACCCCTGGCCTAGTTAGGGATGGTTTTGTTTGTCTTTTAGTTTTATTTCTTTGGCTCCATGGTAAATCAAATTTTCTTTATCATTATATTCTTGAACTTACTATGTTGGTACATGAAAAAGATGTTGATTTCTGAATAATAATTTTATGTTCTGCTTTTTTACTGGATTATTATATTATTTGACTTTGCTTATTCATTCTCCTTTTTTTTTTGTTTTGGTTTTTTTTTAATAGAATGACCCTCATCTACAAATTGAGATAGTTTTATCTCCTTTTCCAATTCCTAGGATATGGCTTTTCTTGTGTAATTGTCCTGGACAATACCATTGATAGCATTTAACAGTAGTGGAGATGATGGCATATGTGCCTTGTTTTGGTCTAAATGTTTGTGCTATGTTTGCACTTAGTAAGGTGCTGGCCCTGAGGCTTTTCTGTGTCTTTGAAGTAGAATAGTTTAATAAGGTGTTTCAGGATTAGTTGATGTGGGTCAGTTTTTTTCCTGGTAACCAGTGAATGCCTCGAAGTGTACAGGCATTATTTCTGGCAAAATGCTTTTTCTTTAAAATTATCACTTTTAATATTAACAATATTCAGCTGTTATTTTCTTCTTTGGAGAGTCAGATTGTATGTAAATTGGATCTTTTTCACCTGCCTTACATTTCAGCTACTGTCTCTATAAACATTTTTACTTCTTTATCTCATTTTCAATCTCCTAGTTCTTTTTCTAATTTTCTTTAATGCCTCTTACTAAATTTTCATTCAATGATTTTTGTCCCAGGATATCTCACAGTTTAGCCGTATGTATGATCATTCCCCCACTTTCAATTTCTTCTTGATTTTAATCAGCTGCTTTTTCATTTCTTCTGTTAATTTTTTTCTTTTTCTTCCTTCTCTCTCTCTGTTTCTCCTACCCTCTCTCCCTCCCTCCCTCCTTTTGTTTTTTGACACGATGTCCCTCTTTCTAGTGCAGGGTAGCCTTGAACCTACTATGCAGCCCAGGCTGGCCTAGAATTTGTGATGATCCTCCTGTCTCAGCCTCCTGAGTACTGGGATTACTGGTGTGTACTACCACACCTGGTGTACTTTTGTTAATTTCTGTTCTGTTTTTGAACTTTGATTCACACTCATTCTTTTCTATTTTCAAATGCTTCTTGGAGAGTACGTAATTCATTGAAGTGTATTGTATTACATTTTCCTTTTGCTCTGTCCTTGAGTTTTTTGTGGGTAATTTTTGCCACTTGGATTGCTTTGGTTTACATTTTCTGTTTTCACTATCTAGGTTACTTGCATCTTTGCATTTCTCTAAATAGGGTCCATCATTGATCTCATTTTGCACTGGTTGCAAGATTTTGAATGCAAGAACCCCATCTTACAGTAGCAGAGAATGTTTTTCTTTTTTCGGGTGTCTTTTGTCAGGGAGGGCGTATCTAGGAAGGGGCATGTTTTAGATGATTCTGAAATGTATCTTGGGAGATTCTAAATTTCCACCTCTTGATTCTTTTTCCTGTTACCTCACAGCTTTTAAAGGGGGGCATTTCTTTTCCCACTTCATTTTTAACCCTTTTTTCCCCTGAAAACTCCTTTTCCTACATGTCCCCAGTGCATTCTAACTTTATGTCTCTATCCTATAGTCTTTTCTGATCTACCAGGAATCTTTTTCAGTATTTATTACTGGAGTTTTGGGGAGAAAACCTCAGCTGGGGGGATCCCAGCAGTCTGGGCTCAGCCACCTATCCCCAAATGCCCGTCAGGGAGATGATCCCTGGAAAGGAGCTTTAATCAGCATG
>PVJO010000595.1:178149-191559 GCA_004026905.1 Hystrix cristata | reverse complement strand
GGTTTGAGACTCAGTCCAGTTCCATGAGATGACTGCTTCTGCTTTGGGGGAGGGGAGAACCCCTGACCTCATATGGGGTGGTCTGTGAGGCTCTGCTTTTTCTGGAGTCTCAGGTGACTGCTGGTCTAGGGCAATAACTAGAGACTTCTAGCCATCATGGCAGAGGTCTGGAAAAGGACATCATAAAAACTGGCAGTTAGATGTCCTTGTAAATCTTGTCTCAGTTTTGAAGGGGATGAAGTAAGTTAGATAAATTTTAGGGCTAACAAGTCTCATATATCTAGTTTTTAGACATGTGCGCCTTAAGTGATTAACATGCCTATTTGCAGAGTTCAGCAGGAATCTGACCCAAAGTTTGAAGGTAATAAGGGAGACATGAAATGAAGGCAGAAATACCAACTTTTTCCTGCTTTAAATTACCCACTGGGCACCTGCAGTCCCAGCCCCTAAATCCCTGCTACAGCATCTACAAAAATATTACAATTTAACCAATGAAATTAGAAGGAAGTATTTTATTTATATTTTGTCATTCTAATCAAGTGTTATAATTTTTTATGTAATTTTGTATTTTTGCTTATATAATATTTATTATATATTACTAGATTTACACTCTTTTCCTCTGCCTTCTTGATTTGACATATTCTAAGTATTTTTTTTACTTTTCTACAAACCTTTCCTAATGTTCACTTATGAATTAGTGTTTTAAATGCGTAACACTATATTTTCCTTTAAAATAAAGAAATCCATATTTTTTTCGCAATTAAAGAATAGAAGTAGACATTTCTTATTTAGAATGCCTCAAATATAGTACAGTGCTTATTTCCTTGTCTTTTGAGGTTAATTTCAAATAAATCTTTTTAATAGCATTTAAATTTCTGCCAGAAAACAGAATTTCTTGGGAAGATAAATCAGGTTAGTACCTGCTGAAAAACTGACTTTATATATTTTAATGAAATAAAGTTTCCTTTTCTTAATTTTAGCTACAAAATTATGTATAATGAATAGATGGGTAGTTCATAGATAAACCGTAGGGGTAAGACACCATTTTATAAGTTATTGATTTCTTGTTGGTAACAGCTTCACTGTTACGGGCAAAAAAACACCCCCGAGTTTGTGCAGATGTTTTATTGTGATAGATCTATTATCCAGCTATTAGAAGATAAATGACTGATCTTTCCTATTTTCCATGCCTCAAGAAAATTGAAATAAGAAGGGGGATATCATTTGGGCTGTATGATGGGGCAGGTTTGATGGCCATTAATTTGAGGAGAGAACATCCTGGCAGCATCGGCCAACTTACACCGTATTATCCATCAGACCCTGATGCGCTTCTTGTGATGACCCAGCACTCTCAGGGTTTGCAATGTTAATTAGAATTCATGACAAAATAGATGCCAGGAAACGTTCTGTACCCTTCATAATTTTATAGAAAATTTATTGTTATTAGAGGAACCATTTGCTTAGTGTGATTTTTTTCATTACCAGCTTGTCAACTAGCATAGATAATCTGGAGAAAATATGAGCTCCATAGATGGGTGTCACTTTTGTTGATGGTTCATGTAGTTTACCTTGGAGCACAGCTAATGGCTGAAGTTCGTAGCAACAGCACAGAAAAACGTGGCCACCAAGGGGAGATAAATGAACCATGTTTATTGCTTTAATACAAAAAATACATAAATGGAAAACTGCATTTGAATTTGATGAGCTCATTGCTATTTTTTTTGGAGTGATTTATTTTTCCTCTTATATGAAAAGCTACTATTGACACAGTGAGATGGAAATTAACTGCCTGTTTTTTGGAAACCAATATTTTTGGTTTTAAAATCTGGGTAGATCATTTTATTTTAATTCTGAATGTTTTATAGAGTATTGAACATTTAATAGACCAGAATTATCAATTCTTGAGGTGTTTGGCGTAGAGTCAGATTATTAAAACTGTACAATGAAGTAAGTATCCAAGATGGTCAGTTTTATTTTGTAGCTGTGCTCTTTACATTTTTTCTGATTGTTTTAATGTTTCCTGACGCCTTGTTTGTATTTACATAGTTACTTTCTTTTTCTTTTATTGATATTTGTTAGTACTTGAGAATGTGTTAGTGCCATGAGATTGTTATATAGTTAGAGCTTTTGGTTTAATATTATGTGGTGGCTGCTTTTCCATTTAATTGTTTGGCGCCTAAACACATTTGAAGAAAAAGAATTTCTAGGTTTATACATAATGACTCGATTTTATGTAGCATTTTAAAAATTAGAAACTATTGAGTTGAATTTCATAAATTATTCTCATGGGGTGCTTTATTTTTATCATTCAACATCTTTTACCAATTGATGTAAATATTATTGTAATATTGATATATGTATAAGGCATATAGAAATGTTTATATCTCACAAAATGTAAATTATTCTGTGTTCTGATGTTGTAAACTTAGTTGTGTTAAGATATTTTGAGATTGTACTTACTAATCCTAATCTTACAGAAATGCGATTATTACAGAATATTTTCTTAAAAGTAATTTATGCAGAAGACAAAACTGTGGATTTGAAAACATCCATTTAACTTCCCTCCCATATCAATAGCAAATAGAAAATTATACATATGATACATTTTTATTTAGTGCACACAAATAATCAATTCTTTGCTTTTTCGATTGAGGTGCATACATGCTGGGACCAGCAGGCACCAGTACATGGGCAGGGCTGGAGTCAATAAATGCAGCTTCACGTTTATACTGATTGGTAATTCATAAAATCCCCACAGGACTTGAAACTTGTTTAGCATAATAGCAAGTCTATATTCTGAGCTGTTTTCTTTCAATTGTATTGTTGGTTGCATATTAATAAACTAAATGTCAGCCAAGTAGGGGGACAAACACTCAAAATATGAATATCATTGTATCTAATATTTTTCAAAAAGTACCATTTCACTAAGTTATATTTCTATTTAATTGCTTATTTTAAGTCGTTGGGGAAATTTTAGACACTAAAACAAAGATTCCCTAGTGTTCAGAAAGAATATGATATTAATTTGTTTTTCAGAACCATATTATATTGTTGGCTAACTGCATGTACATCAGTGGTACATACATAGAAGTATTTGTGTATTATATATTCTGCTTACCTTGTATCTTCCTAGTAAAGGAGTCTTATTTTCACCTAAGACTTGTAAAAGCATGATAGTTCAAAAATCAGCCTTTATAATTCGTTGAATGATCTTAGGCAAAGCTGCCTTTTGTTGACAATATTTTATTCCAGCTTACACACATTATTATAAAAGTAATAATGATTTATTAAAATTTCAGCAAGTGTGTTTTCATTGTAAATAAATTGTGTTGGTAAAATTGGATTGAGATATGTGAGATTTGGAAGTATTTTTGTTCTAAGAGCATGAGTTTCTCATTTTTTTTAAAGTTCACTGTGAAAGTATTGTCCTTTTCACTTTAAACTGATACAAGTGTAATCTTGTTATTTAGATTATATTGGTAGAAGCTAAAAAATGAATCTTTAGATTACAATGTAGGTTAGCTAAAAATGGGAATGATGAATGTTTAATCCATGTATAAACAATTTATTGGAATTTTACCTGATGAAATAAAAAATGATCAGGACACATTTGACAGAAAGCATTAGTTTTCCACATGTAATAACTTTTCTAGCAAGCATAAGGCTCTTGAGTTTGATCTCCAGCACCCACCCAAAATCATTTTTGGGGGGAATTGTACCTGAACATTAAAATTTGTTATTCAAACATGAACATTCATTTTAATTAAATGAGAAAATATTTTATTGTTGTAAAACTGATTTTAGTCCTATAACATGGGTGGAAAACTTTTTAAAATGAGTTACTATTTCTTTCTTTTTTAGCTGGTAGCTGGCAGTGTTGTGATGGCTTTTGAAGAAGTATGCCCCGATAGAATAGATCTGATTCACAAGAATTACCGCAAGCTCTGTAACTTACTAGTTGATGTAGAAGAGTGGGGGCAGGTGGTCATCATCCACATGCTAACTCGATATGCTCGTACACAGTTTGTCAGTCCCTGGAAATCGGTAAGTAGCAAACAGTCTTTTACTTATAGAGCATACTAAGAATAGATAAACTTTTAAAAATTTCTGCCAGAAATTAAGAGTAATAAAATATGGAAGTCTGCCTGTTTATCAAGCAGTTCTTTTACAAAAGCAGGAAGTCAATATAAAAAAGTGCAGAAATTGTCCTTTGTACAGGCATTGATTGATACATATTTAATGACCTGGTATATAAACCTTCAATATGACCCCTGGTGAGAAGCTCTGTTAGGAACAGTCGCAGATACAGTTTTGCAGTGACATTGCCAAACCATGAAATTTTCATGCCTTTGAACCCCAGCTTCTCCACATAGTCATTTGTAAGTAGGTAATGTGGGTCTATAATGTGACTTTTTAGCTTAATTAATTTCTTGCCTTTATAGATAAATACTGTTGAACTTGCTACTTTTTCCTAGTTTTATATTTCTAAAATGTTGCAAGTTTCTACTTGAACTAGTAACATTTTAGTAAAATTAATATTAAATATACTTTAAAGTGAAGTTATTTCTTTTCTTTTGCAGATAAACATTAGAAACATGCCTTCCCTTTTGTTACATAAGAATTTACAAACATTTAATTTTATTACATAGTTTATGATAGAGCTCAGTCAGTATGTATATTTAAGAATGAAATGTAAATTTTAAACTTGCTTAAAGAAATTCTTAAACATTACGAGATGGCATATGCACCTTGTCCTTGGATGTCTTTACTCTTTAAAATGCAGTATTATAGATTGTAAGAATCAGTTAAGAAATAAAAGATGAAAAAACCCTGTTAGGTTTTTTTTTTTTTTTGGTGCTGGGGATTGAATTCAGGGCCTTGTGCTTGCTAGGCAAGCACTCTAACCACTGAGCTAAATCCCCAGCCCTAATTGTAAAATATTTTATCAATTTTTCTGCATTGACTTAGTATTTGTTAACATTAAAAACTGTTTAAAATCATTATCCAAAACATTGTAATATTGATTTCATCTCCATTATTTGTTTATTTAGTGTTGGATATTGAACCTAGGGCTGTATACACACTTGGCACATGCTGTCCTACTGAGCTGTACCATTAGCCCCCAATTTAAATTTTAACAAAGTGGTTATAGTCTTAAAAACTGATGTGGGGGTTGGGGATTTAGCTTAAGTGGTAGAGCATTTGCCTAGCAAGTGTAAGGCCCTGAGTTCGATCCCCAGCACTGTCCCCCCAAAAATTGATACATAGTTTGGATTATTAATATATAAAATCTTTTGCCACATAGGGCTTTAAATTTGATGAAAATTCATGTCTTGGGTACTTTTATTTTATAAAGTTAATTTTATTTACCATCCACCAGAGTACAGTTTTATAGGCACTTTAGCTAATTTTAAGCTACCATCTATGAGGAAAGTATCCTGTTCTTTTGATGGTATCTTTGACAAGAGATGTGTGTTGCTTGTAGCTTATTAGTTTGATTTCAGCCAGTTTCTTTGAAAAGTGCTACTCAGAGACTTCCTGTTCTTTAAGTTTGTGTAATGTAAGTTTGTATAATGATGGTCACCATTCGAAGTTTTTTGTTTTACTCTGCTGTCATTGTCAAATAATTTTCATAAGGTATGTACAAATTAGTGGCCTTTCCCTTGTTAATATATAGACACTGCCGCTTAAATATATGCTGTATTTACCATATCTTTTAAAAGTAGGTAATGGATACTAAAATCTGTTTTTATAGTTTGCGTTTCTGTTCCTTGAATTTTATTTTGTCTTATTTTAGACAAAGCTATGTACAAAAGCAAAAAGTTAAAATCTACTTTGGACTATAATCATTCTTTGTGTTTCACATGTTAAATGATGAACATTTATTATTACATACACAGAGAATATTGGTTATTGTTTCTAGCATACTGGAATTGTGCTAAGTCATTCATTCTGTTTGCCGTGTGACCTTGTTACTATTCTAAATGCTGTGGTTATTGGACTAATTTAGTGGTTTTTCAAATGTGCACCTCAGCCCTCTGGATGCTGCGTGTAATGTTGTCACAGGAACAAACACCGTGTGTGTGGGCGGGGTGGGGGCACGGTCTGCCGAGCTGCACTTTCTTGGTTGGCCTTATGCTGTTGTGTATGAGTTCCTTTGAGAAAGATTCCTTGCTTTAAAGAAAAAAGAGAGAGGAAAAAAAAAGAAAACTCTAGTTAACTGTGATCATATTCTTTTCTAGTTACAAAAGTATATGATAAAATTTCCTTTTCATAACCTCTTGGTTGACACTTAAGAAGCAATTATTGGCAACCATTTAATTTCATTTTTTCTGGTAGTACGAATTTTACTTTAGAGAAAACATTTTACTTTATTATTAACCTGGGGTGGTATTGGTTAACCTCAAGCCATAGAAGAATTGTTCTTTGATTGTTAATAAGAGTCTTACTGAGCCCAGAACAATCAGGGTAATACTCTGTCTGTATATTTAGTTGTATATTCTGTTCAGAAGCAGACCGAGTCCTTACTGCAGTATGAGAATTAGTGACTATAATCAAAGCTAGGCTCTTTGTTCAAGTACCTGTTGTAAAATTAAGGTTCAAATAAATGATCAGTGCGTGGGCCATGTTGGTGCTCTTACCCTTTCTGCTAACCCACGTCTGCCTTTCTCCGATTATCTGTTTGTTTTACTGAGAAACTTTGGCATGAGCAGTCTAGCCCTTTGTATTCTTAGAGGCTTTCTGGCTGAGATTTCATGTTGCTTCAGCTCTGCAGGATTCCATGTGATAGTTTTTAGCATTAGAAATTGGCAGATTGAATCACAAAGCCATTTTGGACCATAGCTGGAAGAAACTGTTAAGGATTTGGCATTTCTGCTATCTGATTTACATCTGATATTATAAAAAGCACACCTTGTAATGAATGGCTAAGATTATTACAGAATAGAAAGACAGGTGGAATAGTACTCTGGAGAGTAAGTGCTGAGTGAATGCCATCCTTTTTTATACTTTTGCCATCAACACTTTCATGGAATCAGCAGAGAAATACCTTCCTGATCTAGCATTCTCTCTTGGGTATAAAAAGTTGGGTATAATAAGTACTCTGTGAACATCATTTTACTGTAAATCAGTTGCCATTTGGGAAAACCATGTCAATAAAATGATGCATTGATTTAAGACTTATTTAAAATAAAAAAGTTGTCATACCAAATTCATTGACATCAAAGCAGTTTGTCTAATACTAAAAGAAAATGTGAAAATGGTACTGTGATTCTCTATACATAGCAACTAACTTTGTTGTAGTCGTATATTATTTTATTGTTTTTATATTTATTTATTGTACATTTATGGAGCACTCTTAATTATTATGCCTGTTTTGTAGATGAAGAAACCAAGACATGGATTTTAAACAGTAAACCTAAGATAAAAGGTGGTGCTTATAAAAGGTGGATTACCTGATGCCCAGGCCGTCATTCTTTTCTTTATATCCTATTATATTCTGACTTTTAAATTGAAACCGTTTCTGATTTCCATAATAGGTTTTTGTGTGTTTGCTTATTGTTTTCTTGTTAAAACTAACTTGAAGCCCCAGTTCATAGTGCTCAGGCATTGTGGTTAACTAACAACTCTAATTAAATTTACTTTACAAAGGGAAGACTCACCCTTCTCACTGAATTTCGAAAAACCTTTGTTCATGGTAAAATACTTGAAGGGGAGCAAAAAAAATTTTTTTGATGAATCGGAAATTGGTAGAAATACTTTTTGAGATGAGCTGATGCACACACTGTTGCCAGTAAGTTCTCAAATGAACACATCATATACAAACAAGCTTCTTCAAGGGAGAAGAGATTTTAATTTAGTTTATTTGCATCATCATAGATCAGTATTTAGGCTGTTTATATGTAAATGTATGATTTGAGGAACAATTAAGTGTTGACAAAGTAGATTGCAGTCATATCAATTGCACTGCATTTTCCATAATTTTTCTAACTGACATCTTTGATGATGAATAGTGGATGCCAAGTCAGAGCCGATTATCCAGTGCACCAGGAATTCATGGGGCTGTCGGGGAGAGGACCGATTGACTTTAAATTTACATATTAATGAGAAGATTTGTTAAGAGGGTGCTTGACTATAGAAAATAACAGCGTATTTATAGGGCACGACATTTTATAAATAAAGCTGATGCAGGAAAATGGAAATTAAACCTTTTAGCTTAATAAATTCAAGAGACTGGTAAAATGCATATTTGCATTTTTATTTTCTTAAATTTACCTTACTCTTTGCAGTTCATGTGGGTTGTTTTTTATTCTAGGTCAAGTTTGTATAATTTTCAAGGATATAAAATTACATAAGTTTTTTATTTGTCATTCAAGCCTATACTTGAAGCATAACTGTAATTCTCTAACACTAACATTGCTTTTGTAGAAATAATAGATTTTAAAGAGCATAATACAACAAAATAAATTGTAAGGGTAATTTAAAATAAAAGAAACAAAATCCTCTAGTGGCATTAATTGTAAACTGAGATGAAGTTTACATTGATGTCTGACAAGAATGTTTTACTTTTGTAAACATAGCTTCTTTAAAATTGAACTTTGTCTAGGATGTGACAGTTTGGTTAGAATTACCAAAAATATTTTCAGTATTTGGAATGTAAAGCTAAATATTCTCCAATTACTTTTGAGAATATGAATTCAAGTAATAGAATTCTGATGGTATTATTTGTGTAATTCTGAAACTTGGAATGATTACTTTGTCTCAGGTACTTCAGTTATAAATCTTACATATGTTGAGGAAAGTTATAAGTTTAAAATCTTGTTTAAAGTATTTTCAGTAAAACCTTAACGTTTTTTCAGAGGTAGCTAGAAAATAACTCATCAAAATGCACAGTTCATGCATATGGTTCTTGATTAGCGATTTTCTGTTAAGTTCACAGGTACTTTGTGTAAGCGCTTCATGAACCGACGTCTAGGTCCTGCCTTAAAGGACCAAGATGTAGTCAATTTTTTTTACTGAGTTTTAATTTTCTTTAGAGGTTTGTTTTTGTGTGTGTGAGTGAGTGAAACAATTTTGTATTATATCTTATCAGTGAACGCTTACTAGATTTTACTATTTTGAGGAATTTTTAAAGGAGAAAACACTGAAGAGTTGGTGGAATCTGTGCTTTATAATACAAATAAAATTTGTCATGCACTCTGTAAGGCACCTTGACACAGGGTTCAATGCATATTTAAAGTGTAACGAGGCACTGTGAATTGATACTGAAATGGCATCTCTTTCCCATGGGTTATGAAGCATCTAATTTAAAGATTCTTTAGTGTTTTTGTTGTTCATAATTTATTCTTTAGATTATTTAAAATTCATGAAGTTTCCTGTTAAAAGATAATTTTATCCAAGTGACATACACATGGTTTTTAAAAGTCGAATAATAATGCAAGGATTACAAAAAACACTTTCCTGTCCTATCCTTCTGCATACCTGAATTAGCTACTTTAAATTATTTTAGCTTTTCATGAATGTGTGTGCATGTATTTACCTTTCTCCATTTCTTCTTTTTTTTAAATGGTGTTTGTTTCTTTTTGAGAAAGAGTCTTGCTATGTAGTCCAGGCCAGGCTTGAACTTACCAAAAGGCTGGCCTCAAACTTGTGGCACTCATCCTGCCTCAGCCTTCCAGGTGCGTGGGTTATAGGGATATACCACCATGCCTGGCAGCCTTTCTCCATTTCTAAGTAATCAGCGTTTATTTCCTGATAATCAAATTTAGATTATATAGCTTTCCTATTATAGAAATGAAGAATTCTTTATTCTTTTCCGTAATTTTAAGTTTCCAGCTATTATTTTCTTTTTAACCTAAGTGATTTTTTTGTACAAGTATAGACCTTCTGTGTTGAATTTTTCCATTCTGTTCATCCGAAAATGTCTTGATTCTATATTTATTTTTGAAGAATGGTATTATTGCTCCATATACATTTCTTTGTTGACTTTTTCTTTCAACAGCTTAAAGATATTGTTCCTTTGTCTTTTAGAATACATTCTTTCTAATCAGAAGTTAATTTTAACTATTGCTGCTCTGTAAATAGTGTGTTTTTTATATACACCTGTTTTCAAGATTTTTTTCAAGATTCTTGGGATAAAAAGTTTCAAAATTCATTAAAAAGTTACACATTAAAATTCTGTAAAATTCATCAGGCTGCAAAATTCACTAATCTCATACTTAAAATTTCAGTCTTTCATGGATAAAGTCCTCACTCCTTTTTGATTTTTTTTGGTGCTGGGGATCAAACTCAGGGCCTTGTACTTGCAAGGCAAGTACTCTATCCACTGAGCTAAATCCCCAGCCCTCCTCTCTCATTTTTGCCTTGGTTTGATTGTCCTATAGTACAGTAACATTGCCCATTTTAAAAACAGTTCTCCAGAGAGTTAATCCAATCAATGCATTTGGTCAGTGGAAGCTGAAACTATAATTCAGTTTTGTTTTTGTTTTTGTTTTTGTTTTTTTGGTGTGGGGGGTCGAACTCATGGCTTTGTGCTTGCTAGGCAAGCGCTCTTACCACTGAGCAAGTCCCCAGCCCCTGAAACTATTAATCAGTAAACTTACTTTTTATGTTTGTCTGCTTTCATGATTTTTTTTTAAATTTCAGAAATTTGATTTTGATGTGCATTGCTATGGTTTTCCTTTTATTTTATCTTGCTTAGGGATTTGTTTGTGATTTGTGGATCTATAGATTTATGTTTTGTTTTATAAATGTGGGCTAGAGATTTTGCTCAGTGGTAGAATGCTTGCTTAGCATGAGCAAGACCCTGGTTTTGATACACACACACACACACACACACACACACACATCCCTTAAACTAAATTTGTAATTTAAAAATTTTATTTTTGGAGATTTCAGTTACAAGTATTTTGGGCTATATGATATTGAGATACATGGCTCTTCCAGCTATTCACTTTCTTTTCCACTTGTTTTCCTCTTCCAATGAATAATTTTTTGTTGATGTATCTTCAAATTTCTTGACTTTTTTTGCAGCCTTCTTGTATTTTCTCATGTGTTTATTCAACATGTCTATATTGGCTTATATTGTTTTTAATATTTGGGAGATACATATTTGTGTGTGTGTGTGTGTATCTGTCTGTGTGTGTAAATAATAGGTACTTCAGAATTTTCGTTTAGTAATGGCCTCTTCTGGGTTACTTTGAGAATATTAGCTGATGGCAAAGCTAACATGATGTAAACACTTCAGTGACCACAGGTGACAGACTATACTGTTATCAGAAATTGCCTGTAGCAACTGTCTGTAAATAAGCAAGAAACTAAAACTCACAAGCAGCAACAAGAAACCCTGGTGAGGGTATAGAATTTAAGTTACAGAGTTACTGTATTCAGTATTTAAAATGTCCAGTTTCCTGCAAAGAAATTAGGAGGTATGTAAAGAAAATCTGGTCCATTAAAGGAAAAAGGAAATAGTGGAAGTGGTATCAGAGGAGACCAAGACATTGAATTTCCTAGTAAAAAATTTTAAGTTACCTGTCTTAAATATGCTGAAACAACTAATGAAACCAGAACAATGTCTCCAAGTAAAGATTATCAGCAAAGAGACAAATTATACAAAGGAACCAAATATAAATTCTGAAACTCAGCATTTCAGTGTCAGAAGTGAAATATTCACCCATGGTTTCAGCAGCAGACTTGAGCAGGCAGAAAATAAATTGTTGAATTTGAAGGAAGTTTAGTTAAGACTATTTAGTCTGAGGACCATACAGTAAAAAACAGTAAAAGAACAGAGCCTAAAGGAGACCTATGAAGCCCGTGGGATAGTGTCAGGTGTGCTGACACATGTAATGGATGTTCCAGAAGGAAAGAAGAGAAAGGGACAGAAAGAATATCTGGGGAAATAATGATTGAAAACTTTCCAAATTGGATAAAGACACTAATCTGCATATTCAAGAAGTTCATCAAGTTCCGAGTAAGAGAAGTTCCAAGATTCGTACCTGGATACATTAGCCCCAAACTGTTGAAAGCCAGTGGCAAAAAAAATACCATGTAAGAGAAGTAGTCAGCATTTCCAAGGGTCTCATAGCAAGATTCACAGCTGGTTCTCATCAGAAGCCTTGCGGCTAGAAGGCAAAGGAGCGAAGCCTATTTGAGGTGGTGGTAGAAGAAAAATTGTCAGCCAAGAAGTTCGTCTTTGGCAAAACTAGCCTTCAAAAGTGGAGAAACGAATACATTTCTGTACTGATGAATCAGTCTATCTGAAAGTTTTCATGCACTTCAAATTAAATGCAGACATCAATACACATTGTCCCTGAACACTTCCATATGTATATCATCGATGTTCCTATTTGTTATTTCCTTTTGTTGATTAGACTTTTCACAGGGAAAGGCACAAATCTTAGAATGTTAATAATTGTATATATGTTAGTAACAGAAACTCTTATAATATGGACTATTACCATTATCCTTCCCAATTAATCCTTGTACTCACTTCTGGCTCTCATAGAGAAGTAGTCTTTTTTCCCCCCACTATAATACTGAGTTCAAAATCTGAGCTGTTTCCCTACTTTCACATTCATACAATATGCATGTGCTGTGCAGACAGTGTATCTGTGCGTACACAAGAACAGAAATACCTATGGCTTTTGATCTCCTTAGTGTTCGTAGTGGTGCGACTCCCCTACTCCAGTTCCCCACTGGGGTGATGCTTTGCAGGTCAGGGCACCTGCGTGTGTGGGGAGGGGCTGTGATCCAGGAGTGGCCCCCTCTGGAGTTTTCAAACAGCCTGGTGGCACAGGGTGCATTTGCAGAGAGGGAGGAGAGAGGGAGGGAGTTTTTCTAATGTCAACAAACCCTGTCTTCTGTGTGGAGACAAAGAAAAAAACATCTCTTCTTCTATCCTTAGAATTTAAATGAATGGGAGATAACCCTGTAAATCTCTCTGAATGTCCTTTTTTTAACTCCCAAGGGCCATTTCCATGTATGCATCTGTTAATCTTGGTTGCCAGGACTCTGCTCAAGCAGTTTTGACTAGGCAGAGACATGAATATGAATGTAACTGTGGAACAAAGTTAACTGCTACAAAGATTAGTCTAGCTCATTGTAGAAGTTCAAATTAGTAGTAGATCATACTGCATTCTTTTTTAGTATATGTGCTGCCGAAGCGAGCATGTATACTGCATTCTTTTTGATCTTTCTTTACTAAGCATAATATATTAGAGATTGATTCATGTTGTCCTGTTAGTAGTTCTTTCATTTTAGAATATTTTCTAAATATTTTCAGTATTATTTTGCTGAGTAATATTCCATTGCTTGAATATGCTATAGTTTATCCTTTCTTATGCCAGAGAGTATCTGGGCTTTTTTCTTTTTCTTTTCTTTTCTTTTTTTTTTTTTTTTTTTTTTTTTTTTTTT
>PVJO010000595.1:105000-178049 GCA_004026905.1 Hystrix cristata | reverse complement strand
GATTGTGCTATTATTTTTGTTTGCCCTATCTGCTGTAACAGATTCCTGAGGGGCTGATTTTTTTTCTTCAAAGCTGTAAAGTTTGGAAATCCAAGAACAAGTTGTTAGCAGGTTTGGTTTCTTGGAGAGAGTCCTGGCCTTTGCTTACAAATGACCACTCCTGCTTCCTCACATGACATTTCCTCTTTCCAGATGCATCCTTGGTATCTCTCTGTGGGTGTAAATGTTCTCTTCTTACTCAAGGACAGCCATCAGATTGGGCCAGCTCCCACCGTAACAGCCTCATGCAAGCTTAACTATCCCATGGTTTCTCTTACATGAAAAACCCAAAGTATAAATAAAGAGCAAAGTGATAGGAAACAGGGAGATAAAACTTTTTTTGCAAATGGGGAAGGGGATCAATAGGTAGAGGCAGGTAGGGGAAGTACAAAGAATTAAGACGTGTAACGTATGCTCACGGTGAATGTAATCATTATGTGCTGCAAACATACACTAATTAAAAACAGCCTCATTTTAACTTAATCACGTCTTTAAAGGTTCTGTCTCCAAAGCCTCTTACAGAGGTACAATGGTTTAGGGCCTCAGTGTAAGATTTTTCAGGAGACGCAATTCAGACCACAGCACCCATGGTTACACTCCTTAAAAACGAATGAATGGGGAGTTTGATTCCTCCTCATCTTTACCAGCATTTGGTGATGCTGTTATTATAGATTTTAGTCACTGTGTTTGATTTATGCTGGAATTCTAAATGAGTTTTCTGTGCTATTCTAATAAAGGATTATTTATTTCTGAGATGATTTGGGGTTAGAATTTTAAGCCTTTTACCCTAAAGGATGTCAGATAATTAAGGCCTCTGAAAAGTCACTGCAGCTTTCTTGTCCCTCCATGTACACGCTCACACCCATATGTATCCGCCTCCCTCTTTGTCTGTGTCACCTGCTCTCTGTTTGGCAGTCACAGACAGAATGTGCTTGCTTGTGCTTGAATCTGACTCTTCTGCACACCACAGAGCTGTAACCTTGGCCTCCTGTGCTGCACATCTTTATGTGAACATGTTTTCCTTTCTCAGTGGACATGCTGGCTTCTGTTGTCAGTGTGTGTGTTCTCTACTTAGCCTTCATTTACTGCTCTCCAAAGACAAGTGGTTCTAACTCGTAACTTTGTCTTCTACTGTTGTCTTCATATTGTTTTTAAAGCAATTTGCTTATGTAGCCTCTTCTAGTGACTAGAGTATGTCCATTAATTTAGATATATGAATATTTTGGAATTAGTGAAGATTAAATGCTGCCTTTATAAAGTTTTACATATATATATATTTTAAAGTTTTATATTTTTGTAGAATTTTTATAACTCAAATGTTTGAGATTACTTATAACATTTTTAAATTAATGTTTGCTGAAGTTCTAGTTTCCTGCTCAAAGTTTATGTAGAGTACAGATGTATATGTTCTAAAAACTCCGCTTTATCTCATTTATTTTTATGCCCTAAAGAAGAGTTAACTTTATTAATTTCAATTCAACACACATTTACCTTCCTCTCTCTAATAGAATCTCTATTTTGGGGATTAGGGTAAGAAAAGAATGAATATATGTGGAGTTATGAATAGTTCTACTTAGGATACTTTTGTTTTATAATTTATAATTGAATTAGAAGCACTCAGAAATACATTCAGCTAGGGGCTGGGGATTTAGCTCAGTGATTAGAGTACTTGCCTTGCAAGCACAAGGGCCTGAGTTCGATCCCCAGCACCACAAAAAAAAAAAAAAGTACATTCAGTTTAACAAAAAGCAAGGCTTTATTTTCCATCACCAGATTAATTAATATTCAAATAATTAGAACCCTTATTTCTCGTGTCTTGGAACCCTTACCCCTAAGTTCACTATGTGCAATGAGTGTATTTTTTTTCAGGGAAATTTGAAAATGTGGAATGTTTTGTGTAGATCTTAGAGATTTCTTAGTAACAATGTTTGGAAATGGCTGCATTCAGAAAGCATGTTTCTTATACGCTAGAACTGAACCTAGAGTCCAAAGAAATGAGAAGTGTTGAGGGCAATTGAACACTGGCAGTTTTCATAGTGGCTCTGCACAAAGTTACAGCGCACAAGTGTTTCCGTAATTGTGATGTATTGGGGGACAGTCAGTGTTCAGTGGTCCTCAAACCCACACTTCTACCTGTGTGGTATAGTGCTCATTGGGCTGTGGTATAAAACATGTAAAGTAAGCAGCATAGTAGTTTCTTCACAAAAGAGAAGAAAAAGAGCCCTGTCACACCAGTTTACAAAGTCTGTATTATTTTACATATATCTGAGATTTAGGGAAGGAGTCTTCATCATCATCATCATCTTCTTCTTCTTCGAAAATAAAAAGTTAAAGTTGTTAAACCTATAATCATAGTTGCTCTGAAGGTTGAGGCAGGAGGATCACGAGTTCGAGGCCATCCTGAGCAATTTAGCAGGACTCTTTCAAAACAAATGAAAAAAGACTAGAGATGTAGCTTAGTGGTACAGTATTTGCCTAGCATGTGTGAGGCCCTGCACCCAATCCCTAGTACCATAAAAGAAACAAACCACTTGAAAAGAAACACGTTTTATTAAACATAAAAATTCTGTTTCTAATGAATTCATTTTAATAATATGTGCCTTTCATACCTTTTTTTTTTTTTTTTTTTTTTTTTTGAGACAGGGTCTAGCTATACAGTTCAGGCCAGCCTTGAACTCACTGTGTAGCTCATGTTAGCCTCAAACTTGTGGCACTCCTCCTGCCTCAGCCTCCCAAGCACTGTGATTACAGATGTGTGCCATCAGACCTGATTGTGCTTTCCATGCTGAAAAGCTAATTTGTCTGAGTGGTTATGATACTGCTAACCACTTCCCTACTCAGATCTTGTCGGCAACATCTGTCCCAGTATTAGAGACACACTACCAACATACTGCTGTGGTATATATCTGTGATGAACTGATGAACTCTCCTCTCCTTCTCTTTTTCTGTCTTATCCCCACTCTCTTTATGGTACTGGGGATGGTACTGGGGATGGTACTGGGGATTGCCTCCTGTTTGCTAGGCAAGTGCTCTGCCTCTGAGCTACATCTCCAGTCCTAATTCTCTTGATATTTTTTAATTTTAATAAGCTTATCAAGGGGTTGGGGATTTAGCTCAGTGATTAGAGTGCTTGCCTCGCAAGCACAAGGGCCTGAGTTCGATCCCCAGCACCACCAAAAAAAAAATAAGCTTATCAAGTATATTTTCACATATTATGCCTTTGTGTTGTATCTAAAAGTTGCCATCCCCAAATTCATTTAGATTTTCTTCTGTGTTATCCTTTAGAAGTATATTGGTCTTTGTGTTTTAAAGGAAGTGCATGTTTGCCATACATAATATTTATATTTGTTTTGGAGAATTGGTACATGTATGTAAATATATCTTGATCACTTTTGATCCCTTTATCCTCCCTCCCCTCTCCCTGAATCCCTGCTGCATTTCCAAAAAGATCTTTGTTTTCTACCATCTCTCCTTTATTTTTACTCTTTTATTTAAGAGGTGCAATTGACAAATATGAGAAATGATGAAGTTTAAAAAATGTATTACAGTAAAAGATGCAGTGTCATTCATCCCCCTCAGCACTGTCTTGTTTCAAACACACCCCACTGTCCATGCCACTTTCTGGAGCAGCTCTGGAAGTCCTCTTTCATGAGTGTCTTTAATTGCAGTATTATGGCTGCCCTGGTGTCCTGAATCAATTTAGTGGTCATTTTGACTTGGGGGAAGAGCCAGAAGTTTCATGGTGCCAGATCCTGTGAGTAAGGTAGAGGAGGGCACACCGTAATGTGTTGAGAGGCTGCCTTTCTGTTGAATGGCACTTGACAGCAGCATTTACTGTTTTCCCCATGGTGCTCCCAGATTTGATGTAAAATTCTAGTCATCGTGTACAATATTTTCTTCTTTATCTAGTTGTCATGTCATTTCTATAACAATTATTTTAAAGCACAAATGTTTATAAATAGAATTTATATTCATTTTGTGAAGTTGATGTATCACATACATTTTATGGATTTGTGTTCTTATTATAACTAGCACCTTTTTGTAGCCATTTCCATTAGGGGACATGTTTACTTCTGGAAGGTATACGCATCACATTAGAGTGTGGATACAATGTTGTATAAATATGCTTCAGACCTCCAGCTCTCATTAACATACCAGCATAGTTAATATTTGAAGTGTGCTTTAAAGGAAGATTTGTGTCTTCTTCCCCATTTATTAATTAGTAATTTATTTTTACTTGTATGGACTCATTTATTTTATTCCTTAGGTTGTATAACTAATACTAACATTATTTGTATTGCTCAAAATTTTCAGCTTTGTTTTTGAGATTTTTTTTTTTTAATTTCATGAGGTAGGCTTATTTTAATTCCCCTAGCTGTAGAAGTAGTCAGTTTTCCAAGGTATAAAAGATCAGGCTTTATGGGCTCATTAGTAGTATTTTCTACATCAGTCATCTTTCAATCAGATGGTCGTGTTGTCTTGTAATAGAAATATCAGTATTTCATTAGAGCAGAGTTTGTGTTACTTAGTGACTATATAGCTTAGAAAAATTGTCACAGCATAAAGAACCATAATGTAAAGTATTTTAATTAATACCAACCGGAAACTTTATGTATGATAATGCATCATTTCTTTAGACTCAATAGAAACATATATAAGAATTCATTTTTACCTTTTTTGGTTTTAAATACTTCTAAAATACATTTCTCTATCCTTGTCTCTTGACAGTTGCTTAAGTTGTGTCTTTTATTGTCTGTGTACCAAGGAACAAGAATATCAAGGTAGTAACATAGTATGCATAATGTACTCTGAATAAAGACTTAGAATAATATTAAGGGCTTCATAACACTTATTTTAGCTACATAGGAGGGGCCCTTCCACTTAGTTCCAAATTCCAAGATGTATAAATTGAGACTGCCTACTATCAATCTGTAGATAAGAAATATAAAGTAAGTTATAAAAAATTAAGCAATTCTAAAAATTGAATATTCTGAAATACTGCTTTGAATTATGTGTGGAAGTATATTAAAATTGGTTCTTTTTTTTTGTTTATGAAATATGGTTAATGTACTAAGTGGAATAAATGGCAACTTCTGTCTGTAATGTTGGCGTGAGAATTATTCAAACTCAATTTATTTTTATCTTAAACAGGTTAAACATCTTTCTTTAATATATCTACTTTACCTTACTTGTTTAACCAGCTTTCTGTTTCTGGGGAAGGAGAAAATAAAATTCTTTCCATCATAGATTTAACATGTTAATTCACAGTGGTTGTTTTAAAACTATTCGGAGTTCTCTACAGTTATAAACTTTGAATCTTCCACTTAACTCTCTTATCTGGTCTCTTATCTCTAAGAGCACAAATCTTCCTCTATTTGATACGTCAAAAGTACCACAAAGGTAAAATCAGGTTTAAATTTTACAGTTTACCACCTTTAATTAGCTCCGTTTTTTTCAGGTGGGGGGGTGCCAGTGCTCAAACTCAGGACCTTGCGCTTACTAGGCAAGTGCTCTACCACTTGAGCTAAATCCCCAACCTCCTTAGCTCTATAACTGATTACTGAAATTATAAACCTTTGTGTAGAAATTGTATAAAAGTTGAACCTGACTCTTCTGTAAAATTTGTATTGGGTTACATTCCCTGCCAGAGGTTCAATCTTATCACTAAATTCTTTGAAAATATTAACCATAGTTTTTATGATCTGTCTTGATCAGGCTGCAATAGCAAAAATTCCCTAGACTGGGTGATGTAAACATCAGACGTTTATTTTTCACATTGTGGAGCCTGGGGAGTGTAAAGTCCAGGGGCTGGCTGACTTGTGTCTGAGGATTTGCTTCTTGGTTCATAGGTGGCCATGTTCTAACTGCATCCTTACGTGGTGGAAAGAGGGTTGTGAGCACTCTCCGGAGTCCATTTTGAAAGGGTGCTAGTCCCAGTCATGACCTCTTACTCCCCAAAGGCCCATGCAACATGATCCCACTGGGAGTTAGGACTGTATATATGATTCTATTCATAACACAGTCTATTCTACACATGTCAGAGCATCCTTATTTTCTTGGTTTATATCACATTGTTGTTTTCTCATATACATGTTTTAAAAACATTTTAAGTGGAGACATATACAGAAAAGTACAGTTTCATAAGCAAGTGACTCCATGGATTTTCACAACCAGAATACGTATACCTGTGAAACAAGTCCGGCTCACAAAGCAGCAATTACCAGTATACTTTAGAGGCCCTGCTCTTGCCAACTTCCGTTTAATACCCCTCTTGCCATCCCAAGTGGAAATGGCATCCTGACCTTTAATGGTACCACCGTTTCCTTCCTCATAAGTTGTTGAACTGGCTTGAAGTTTCGGGTCATAGATTTTGGCTTGCTTGTGTGTGGTCTGTTACTAGGTAAGGGAGTCAACATTCTGTGTTCACTTAATTACCTCTGATATGGATTAAGAGGATTCAAAGCTGATTTTTTAACCCTATCATCACCAACCTGCTAGAATATGGGCTCTCCAGCTTTTAAGCCAAAGCCTAGGACAGTTAACAAGATTGTACTTTTTGGTAGATTTATAGTTTTTGTTTCTGTATGTTGGTTTATTGGCTGAAAACTCTGCTCAGCACTGCAGCTGTTCACACTCCTATTATGTAATTAATACTTGCTTTGTGGAGGAAGACACTTCCTGATGCCAGTCATATTTCTCGATTTACACATTCTGGTCTCGCCTACGTAATTTATCACTGTTCTTTTAGCTTTCCAATGCCTTGAAACAGATAGGTTTCATATTTTTTCCCTAGCTTTTCTTGTTCTCACCAAAAAGGTTGTTCCAAATTGCCTATTAACCTTTCCTGGAAATAGAAGTGTTTAATCCTGTATTGCCCGTTTTAAATCTGGATGGGGTGTGTGGCTTCTTGTACACTGTATAGCTGGCATTGGTTGAAGCTGTTTTACTGTGACGAGTTCTTCAAACAATACTTTAAGGTTTGAAAGGAAGCACCTGTATAAGGGCCTCATAATAAACTTGTAAATCCTCAAATATGAGGCTGACTTTCATCTAAGGGGTAATTTTAGGGGAAAACCTTTTTTTGTATTTGGCAGTGTGATTTGAGGTAATTTCTATGATGTGGCTTCTAGAAAGTTTCTTAGTAAAAATTAGTGGCAACAACTACCATTCGAGTATTTAATTTGTACCAGGTACTAAGTAATTGCATAACCTTCATTAAACTGATTCTATCTTTATAAACACTTTTATGATTTAGGTACTGCTTTTCTTCCCTTTTACAGAAAGTAAATCAAGACAAGGCAAGGTAGAGTAATGTGCAAGGTTACAGGGCCAGCTCCGATACTGAACCAGTGTGTCCTGGTATAGATCTAGCATCCATTCTGTGTGGGCTAGTGTGTGTTCTGAATGGTTGAAAACCTGAGAAAACATAGTCCATAAGAATACAGATTCAAATATATTACTAGGAACTGGTTGCTATCTTTTTCCTGGAAACATTATTGATTTCATTAGCCACACAAAATATCAACCTATTACTTATCGGTTATAAATTTTAGGGGCGTGTTGGGGGTCAAATTCAGGGCCTTGCGCTTGCTAGGCAAGTGCCCTACCACTGAGCTAAATCCCCAACCCCCGTCAGTTATATTTTTTCCCATTTGATCCCAGTGTGTGCAGTCAGTGCATACATACAGTTATAAGCAACATGTTCTTCAGTTTTGTAATCTCATAATCTGATTATTAAAATTTAAAATACATTATTTCAAATCCCTTTTATTTTAGTAAATGATGATAATTTATACATCTGAATTTGTAGAAATTTTTAATAGCTGTATAAAATCTTTCATGTGAGAAAGATACTAATGAAAGAAAAGTAGTCATTCAAATTTTTTACTAAAATTACTAACAAACCTAAACATTCTGTGAAGTATGTTAATGGTATTTTGATTGGAATCGTGTTAAATCTGTATAGTAATTTAGGAAGTATGGCCATTTTCACTATGTTGGTTCTGCCTACCCAAGAACATGGTATGTCTTTCCATTTTCTGATATCCCTTTAAATTTCCTTTTTTAGAGTACTATAGTTTTCAATGTAAAGGTCTTTTACTTACTTTGTTAGATAGATTCCTAAGTACTTCGTTTTTTTGGATGCAATTGTGAAAGGTATATCTTCTCTTACTTTTTTCTCAGTGAGTTGGTTATTTGTATATAGGAATGCTATTGACTTTTGGGTGTTGACTTTGTATCCAGCTATGAATTTAGTTATTAAATCTAGAAGTCTTTAGGTGGAATGTTTGGGGTCTTCAACGTAGAGTATCATGTCATCTGCAAATAGTGATAGTTTAACTTCTTCCTTTCCTATCTTTATTCCTTTTATTTCTTTCTCTTGCCTAATTGCTCTGGTTAATGTTTCTAGAACTATACTGAATAGTAGTGGTGATAGGAGACATCCTTGTGTTGTTCCAGATTTTAGTGTGAAAGCTTCAAGTTTCTGACCGTTTAGTGTGATGTTGGCCGTTGGATTGTCATAGAGGGCTTTTATCAGGTTGAGATATAGACCGTCAATTCCTAATTTCTGTAGTTTTTATCATGAATGGGTGTTGGATTTTGTCAAATGCTTTTTCTGCATCTATTGAGATGATCAAAATTAGAAAAAAAATTATGAAATTTATCTGGAACCAGAAGAGACCACAAATAGCAAAAACAATCCTGAGCAACAGGGGCAAGGAAGGGAGCATCACAATCCCTGACCTGAAACTTTACTATAAAGTTACTGTGATAAAAACAACGTGGTACTGGCACAAAAACTGACCCGAGGACCAATGGAACGGGCTAGAAGAGGCAGAAACAACTCTAAACACACTTAAATACCTCATCTTTGACAAAAGAGCCAAACACCCTCACTGGAATGAAGATAGCCTCTTTAACAAATGGTGCTGGAAAAATTGCCTGGCCACGTGTCTCTCACCATGTACTAAACTAAAATCGAAGTGGGTCAAAGATCTAAACATTAAAATAGAAACACTAAATCTACTGGAAAATAGAATAGGAAGAACTATTGAAGACATAGGGGTAGGAAAAAAGTTTATGAACAGAACCCAGACTGCATGGGAAATAATACAAAGAATCAGTGCTTGGAACCTCATCCTGCTAAAAGGCTTTTGTACAGCAAAAGGAATCACCAATAGAGCAGGATGAAAATCCACAGACTGGGAAAAAAAAATCTTTGCCAGCTGTCTCTCAGACAAGGGTCTAACATCTAGAATATATAAAGAACTCAAAAAAATCAACCCCCCCAAATTTAAAGACCCAATCCAAAAATGGGCATTTGAAATGAATAAACATTTCTCAGATGAAGAAATAAAAATGGCAAATAAACATATGAAGAAATGTTCAACATCAGTGGTCATTTGAGAGATAGAAATCAAAACAACGCTAAGATTCCATCTCACTCCAGAAAGAACAGCTATTATCAAGAAATCAACCAACAACAAGTGCTGGCGGGGCTGCGGGGGGAAAAAGGAACCCTCCTCCACTGTTGGTGGGAATGTAGACTGGTTCAACCACTGTGGAAATCAGTGTGGAGATTCCTCAAAAAACTACAACTAGAGATTCCCTTTGACCCAGCTATTTTTCTGCTTGGTATCTTAGAAGAATTGAGAACTTCATACCATACAGATATATGCACAACCATGTTTACAGCAACACTATTTGTAATAGCTAAGTCTTGGAAACAACCCAAATGCCCAACAAGTAAGTAATGGCTAAAGAAGATGTGGTTTTTCTACACAATGGAGTACTATTGTGCCATAAAAAGAATAGATTGGAGTCATTTGTGGGTAAATGGATGCACCTTGAAAGCTTACTCTTAAATAAATCAGTCACTGATGAGTACACATCAAATTGTTTCCCTGATATGAGAAACCGAAAGTGTATTTAATGATGAGGCATAATAGATATTAGGGAAAAGAAAGATAATATTCAAAAGAGAGGAGAACTAGAAAGGGAGAAGGGGGAGAAAAGAAGGAAGGGAAAAGGGAAAGAAAGGGAAAAGCGAAAAAATGGAAAAATGTAAATAAGCCCGTTTTAAATAAGGAAAGGGAGGTACGGAAGGGAGGGGTTGGGAAGGGGCTGGTGACCAAGATACATCATGTACAGGTACAAAGTAACTATGATAAATGTGATCATTATATATACAGTGTACCAGTACATGTTCTTGGTAAAAAAACAAACAAGCAACCAAAAAAAAAAGCACTAAGACAAACCAAATATTGACCTACAGTAAAAACAAACAAACAAAAATCCTAAACATTGGTGTGGTAAAATTGAACTCTTATAAAATATATTACTTAACAGTGAAGAAGAAATGGAATGAATACATGCTTATTCAAAGCAGTTTTTATGAACATGTGAGATTTTGTCAGCTAGGTGTAGTGCTGTGTTAACACAGCATTTTCATCATACATCACTTTCAGGTCGAATTTGAACATTTGTTTGAGTTAATGTTCCCTTTAAGATTTTAGGTGTGTGTGGTTAGATTACAGCAATAGAATGCATGTGCACTTGATTATGTAGTCCATTTTAGCTTACCTGACGCAGGTCATAGAACCATGGCTTTGAGCTCCGTAAAGGAGCAGTCCAGTCTGGGCTTAACAGAAAAGTGTATCTGGACTACAGTCTTTTTAAAACACTACAGGAAAAGTAATTTGTTTATTTTGCCTTGTGTATTCACAGAAAGATAATGCTGTACTTTCTAGTTTAATTTTGATGATGGTTATTTTAATATCTTTTTTTCCTTTTAGAATCTAAACTTTGTGAGTCATCTGTTTGGATGATTTCGTGAGACTTTTTTATTTCGGATTTTAAGCACACTTAGGAATTATTATTCTTACTTGTAAGAGACCTAAAAGTTATACATGAAAAGTGTTTTTCTAGTGGCACTTGTATTGAGATTAAAGTAAGGATTGTGCATTACTTAGCAAGGGAAAAATAATTTGTTAAATAATACTAATCTAAACCATTTTGGATTATTTCCTTTATTATTATAACACTGCATAAATAAAAACTTTTTAAGTGATTTAGTAATCTTTTTCTTTATAGTTTAATTTACTTAAACTTTTTTTGGGAAATTTAGGTTCATACAGTCTTTTTTTTTCACAGTTAGGGATGCTACCTCTTTCCTTTTTATTGTGGTAAAATATACATTATATTTGGTATCTGAAGCATTTTAGCAGTATCGAGTACATTCACACTGTTAGGAAACCATCACTACCCTCTCTCTCCAGAGCTCCATTCTTTTTTTCTTTTCTTTTTCTTGTTACTACATGTTTCTAGTACATAATGTTTGTGTGGTGTTGGTACGTGTGGATGACACATCTTTTAAAAACATTTTATTAGTATGTGTGTAGTACATAATGTTTACATTCCTTGTGGGAAGTTGGTACATGTGCATAACACATCTTAATTCCTTTTTTCATGTCCCATCCCTTCACTCCCTCCTCTACCCATCTCTTGAGCCCCATTTTTTTGTACATATTTGTAGTATATGTAAATTCCTTGTGTGAAGTTAGTACATGTACATAATACATCCAAATTCCTTTTTCATCCCTCTCCTGCATGCTCCCTCTATCTTTTGATTCCTCTCCCACTTGAGAAATACCTATCTCCATACTTCCTATTATCTATCTTTTATTTTGCTCTTTATTTACACTTCCCTCATTATTTAGAAAAGTTTTGTTTCCATTTTTTTCCTTCTATTCTTTTTTTTCTTGTCCCTCCTTTCCTTTCCCCCTCCCTCTCCCTTGTTCGCCTTCCCATTTGAACAATTTCTTCCCTTTCCCAATATAATACATTTTAGTTCTTATTTACACTTTCAGTTTCTCACACCAGAGAATGCGATATTTAAGCATGTGTGTCTGATTTATTTCACTTAAGAGTATGGACTCAAGATGCATCCATTTACCTAGAAATGTCTCAAGTTTATCATACTTTATGGCACAGTAGTACTCCATTGTATAAAGAAACCACATCTTTATCCATTAATTGGCTGATGGGCATTTGGGCTGTTTCTAAGATTTAGCTAATACAGACTGCCGCTATAAACATGGGTGTGCTTATATCGCCGTGGTGTGATACTTTTAATTCTTTTGGGAAGATACCTAGAAGCAGAAGAGCTGAGTCCAGTGGAACCTGTAGTCCCAGATTTTTAAGGTGTCTCCACACTGATTTCCACAGTGGTTGCACCAGTCTGCAGTCTCAGAAACAGTGGAGAAGGGTTTTTTTTCACTGCAGTTCCTCCAGCATTTGTTATTGGCTGATTTCTTGATAATAGCCATTCTATCTGGAGTGAGATGGAATCTCAGTGTTGTTTTAATTCGCATCTCTCAAATGACCAGTGATCGTTTTTCATATGTTCATGTGTTTCATTTTTCATATGCTTATTTGCCATTTCTTCTTCATCGGAGAAGTGTCTATCCATTTCAACTGGCTATTTTTGGATTGGATCTTTACATTTGGGAGGGAGTCTGATTTTTTGTTTGAGTTCTTTATTTATTTGAGATACTAGTCCTTTGAAGAAGAGCTAGCAAAAGTCTTTTCCCACTCTGTTGGTTGTCTCTTTGCTCTGTTGGTGGTTTCTTTTGCTGTGCAAAAGATTTTTAATAAGATGAGATGCCAACTGTTGATTCTTTGTGATATTTCCTGGGTAATAGAGGTTTTGTCCATAAAATCTTTGCCTACACCTATGTCTTCAAGAGTTATACCTATTGTATCTTCCAGCAGATTTAGTGTTTCTGTTTTAATATTAGGTCTTTGATCCATTTTGATTTTAGCTTAGTGCATGGTGAAAGATATGAGTCTAGGCTTAATCTTTCACATGGGGAAAGCCAGTTTTTTCCAACACCATTTATTAAAGAGACCCTTTTTCTTTGAGTGAGGGTGTTTGGCCCCTTTGTCAAAGATAAGGTGGCTGAGAGTGTTTGGACTTGTTTCTGCATCTTCTAATCTTTTCCATTGGTCTTTGGGTCTCTCTCTCTCTCTCCCTCTTTTTTTTTTTTTCACCAGTACCATGCTGTTTTTATTACAGTAGCTTTGTAATAAAATTTCAGTTCAGAGATTGTGATGGCCTGTGCTTTGGTTTTGTTGCCCAGAATGCTTTTGCTATTGTTGGTTTCTTCTGATCCCAAATGAATTTTAGGATTGTTTTCTCTAATTCTTTGAGATATGGTATTGAGATATGGTTTTCTCTAATTCTTTGAGATATTGGTATTTTGATTGGGACTGCATTAAATCTGTATAACAGTTTTGGGAGTATGGCCATTTTCACTATATTGGTTCATCCTACCCAAGAACAAGGAATAGCTTTACGTTTTCTGATATCTTCTTGGATCTCCTTTTTCAGAGTACTGTAGTTTTCAACATATACATCTTTTACTTCTTTTGTTAGATTGATTCCTAGGTACTTCATTTTTTTTGGGTGCTATTGTGAAAGGTGTTGTTTCCCAGTTTCTCTCTCCCTGAGTCTCTTATTTGGGTACAGGAATGCTATTGATTTCTGAATGTTGACTTTGTACCCAGCTACGTCGCTGAATTTGGTTATTAAATCTACAAGTCTTTTGGTGGAGTTTTTGGGGTTTTCTATGTAGAGTATCATGTTATTTGCAAATAGTGATAATTTAACTTCTTCATTTCCTATCCTTATTCCTTTTATTTCTTTCTCTTTTCTAATTGCTCTGGCTAATGTTTCCAGAAATATATTGAATAAGAGTGGTGATAGTAGAAATCCTTGTCTTGTTGCGGATTGTAGAATGAAAGCTTTCAATTTTTGTCCATTTAGTATGATGTGGCTGTTGCTTTGTTATAGATGACTTTTATCAGGTTGAGATAAAGACCTTCTATTCCAATTTTCTGCAGAGTTTTAATCATGAAGGAGTGTTGGACTTTGTCATATGCTTTTTCTGTATCTGTTGAGATGATCATACAGTTTTTGTCCTTGGCTCTGTTAATATGGTGTATCACATTTGTTGATTTGTGTATGTTGAATGGTCCCTGCATCACTGAGATGAATGCGACTTGGTCATAGTGTATAATCTTCTTGACGATTTTTGCATCTGTGCTCATTAATGAAATTGCCCTGTAGTGGTCTTTTTTGGTTGGATATTTCTCTGGTTTTGGTATCAGGGTAATGTTTGCTTCCATGAATGAATTTGGGAATAGTGCTTCCCTTTCAATTTCATTGAATAGTTTGAATGAGTAGTGGCATTAGATGTTCTCTAAATTTCTTTTAGAATTCAGCAGTGAATCAGTCAGGGCTTTTCTTTGTTGGCAGATTTTTAATTACATCTTCATTTTCAGTGGTTGATACTGGGTTATTTAGAATTTTTACATCTTCTTGATCCAGCTTTGGTGATTAATTTGTATCTAGGAATCTATCCATTTCTTCTGTGTTCCTATGTCATTAGAATAGAGGTTCTTGAAGTAGGTATTGACCATCTTCTGGATTTCTGCAGGATCTGTTGTGATTTCACCCTTTTCATTCCTACTCGAATGGATTTAAGTTTTTTCTTTGCTTTTTTTGATAAGATTGGCTAAGGGTTTTGTCAGTTTTATTTAATCTTTCAAAGAACCAACTCTTAGGATTTATTGATTCTTTGTATTGTTTCCTTAGTCTCAATTGCATTAATTTTAGCTCTGATCTTTATAATGTTCTCCCTCGTACAAGCTTTGGGCTTGACTTGCTCTTCTTTTTCTAGAAGCTTGAGGTTCAACATTAGGTTGTTTATTTGAGCTCACTCTGTTTTTTTGATATGAGAGTTCACTGCTCTAAATTTCCCTTGTACTACTGCTTTCATTTCGTCCCATAAATTTCTGTGTATTGTATTGGCATAATCATTTAATTGTAGAAACTGTCTAATTTCTTCTTTAATTACATCTGTCACCCATTGATTGTTCCAGAAGCTGCTATTTAATATTCATGTGTTTATGCAGATTTTGTGGTTCCTTTTGCCATTTATTTCCAATTTCATTGTTCTGTGATCTGATAATATGCCTGGGATAATTTCAGTTCCTTTGCATCTACTTAAGCATGTTCTATGAGCTAGTATGTGGTCTGTTTGGAGAAAGTCCATGTGCAGCTGAGAAGAATGTGTTCTGATGTTGTCGGGTAGAATACTCTGTATACATCTACTAAGTCCATTTGTTGAAAAGTTTGGTTTAGTTATGATATTTCCCTGTTGACTTTTTTGTCTAGTTGCTCTGTCTATTTGTGACACTGGGATATTGAGGTCCCCATTACAGCTGTATCAGTGCTTCTTTGGTTTTTCCTGTCCATTAATATTTGTTGTATATAGTTAGGTGCGCTGGTATTTGGTGCATATATATTTATGACTGTTATCTCTTCTTATTGGTTTGTTCCCTTCACAAGGATGTAGTGACCTTCTTTGTCTCTCTTAATCAGTCTTGGTTTGAAATCTACTTTGTCTGCAAATAGAATAGCTAACCTTGCTCCTTTCTAGATTCTGTTGCCTGAAATATTGTTTTTCATCCTTTGACTTTCAGTCTATGACTTTTGTTTTGAATTAAATGTGTTTCTTGTGTGCAGCATAGTGTCAGGTCTTGCTTCTTGATCCAGTCTGCCAGTCTCCTTCTTTCGATTGGTGAATTGAGACCATTTACATCGATGCTTGTAACTGATATGTATTGACTTATCCTTGTCGTGTTATTTTCTTGTTGTTCGTTCACTTTTTCCCCGTCTGTTTAATTACTTGCCTTACTTGTTGGATTCACTCTTCTGCAGACCATGGAGTTGTAGTCCTCTTTATCTCTTTCTACACTGTCCTTTAGAACATTTTGGAGGGCTGGTTTGGTGGTCATGAATTTCTTCAGGTGCTCTTTGTCATGGAAGTGTCTTATTTCTCCACCAATTTTGAAAGATAGTTTTGCAGGGTACACCAGTCTGGGCTGGAGGTTGTTTTCTTTCAGGTCTTGAAATACTTCACTCTAAGCTCTCCTTGACTTGAGGGTTTGTGTTGAGAAGTCTGCTGTGATTCTAATGAACTTTCCTTTATCGATGATTTGTTTCTTTTCTCTAACAGGTTTTAATTTTCAGTTGTTTTGTTGAATTTCTGGACACTTGACTATTACATGTGTTGGGGTTGGTTTTCCTTGATCATGGCTAATTAGAGTTCTGTATGCCTCACTTATCTGCATGTCAGGTTCTTTTTTCATATTTGGGAAGTTTTCTGCTGTTATTTCTGTGAACAGGTTTTTTTTATGTCATTTGCAGCATCTCCTTTTTCATTGACTCCAATCAATCTTATGTTATTCTTTTTTGTGTCATCTAGCAGCTGTTGAATTGATTTTTAGTGATCCGTTACCATTTTGAGGGACTCTTTCTTTTCATGATTGCTAACCGCAATCTTTTATATCTGAAATTTTGTTTTCACATTGTTTCATTCTACACCTATAGTTTCAATGGAATTTCTAATCTCCTGGATATGTGTTTGATTCTGTTTCATGGATTCCATTTCTTTCCTGTGTTGGGCATTCATGTTTTCCTCATTTTCCTAAGCTCCCTTATTTTTTTGTCTGTGTCTGCTCTGGAGTCACTAATGTCTTTCATTCTAGTCCTGTCTCTGTAGTTATGTGCGAAATTATTTCTGTTTTCATTTTTTCTAAAGCCTCATTCATCTGCTTTGTTACTTCTGCTGTTACCACTTCCAAGAGCATGGGTGTGTGTGACTTTTTGATTGTTCCACCTCGTTGCGCCTGGGTTCATCTTTGACAAGCTGGAAGTCTGGGGTTACATCTTGCTTACATGTCTTCTCACTTTTTTGTTTGTTTGTTTTTTTGTTTTCGTTTTTGGTTTAATTCTTGGGTTTATGCTTATGAGCTGCTTATGGTAGGTAGCTTTATTGCTAGTATTGAGAACCCTTTGGAATGATTATTTCCTCAGAGATGTCTTCCAGATGTAGCTGGTTTTTAGGATTTGAGCTTGTTGCAAGATCCTACCTCTGCAATTTGTTGGGGCTGAGAAGTTGCTGTCTATTTGACCTACCCCTGGTTCTTTGGCTCTAGTCTATAATCTTTGTTTATGACCCTTCAGCAATCTCAATCTTGGCATACTTGGAAGAACAACTGATTAGAACAGTTCTGTCACCTTGGATAAAGTAGTACAATCAGTAGTAACAATAGCATCAAACACAGCCTAGAAAATGACGAACTGTGGTAACTATTCATATGCTACCTTTAACCATATGAACTAGATTTGTGGTAATATAACAATATCTAAAATAAACCAGAAACGTATATACAGTGAGTGTGTCCTCAATATGGTGATTTTGCCCTTAGGGGCGAAAATCCAAAAGGGATTAGGTGGAAAAAAATAGAGAAATAGAAGAAGAGAAAGAGATGAGAAGCAAGGCTAGATGAGAGGGGAAGATTATGCAAACTTTGAGAAACTAGTAAAGAAGAAAGGTGTGAAAGAGAAGGAAGAAATAAAAACAAGGACAGAACAGAACAATAACAACAAAAAACTCAAAACAAATTTTACATTCATATAAAAACAAGAAAAAAAGAAAGACGAAAGAAAACAACGACAACAGAAAAAAACAAAATATTCCGCTTCCAGGCGTGTCTGTGCTCTCACTGGAAGGGAGAGTAGGCAGGCCCAGGTCTGTGCTGATTAACCCCAGCAGCAGATTCATGGCGGGGTGGTAGGTAATCCCAGCGGGGCTCAGCAGCCAGGCTGCACCACCATTTCCACTGAAGTTCATCCCGGTCTCTCCTGTGAGGATGAACTCGATTTGTTCAGCTGGAGCCACACTGTGTATCCCTCACTGGCCTGGACCTGGTTCCTGGACCTCCTGCTGATTTGAATTTCAACTTGGCTCCACCTTGCCCCAGCCTGGAGAGCCGCTGGCAGGTTCTCTGAGTTCTGAGCTCGGTCGGGCCCTTCCACGATGGCCACCAGCTGATCACCCTCTCCTGGGGGACAGCGGAAACTGAGTGAGTCACCAGCCACCGCAGTCTGGCGTGTCTTTGCGGGGAGGCCTCTGGGGTCACCAGTCGTCACCGTTTGTCCGCAGGCTCGAGCCGCCTCTCCCACGCTGCGAGCCAAGCTCTGGGGAAAGTGCCGTCCGCCACCTCCTTCTGCGCTGAGGTCTCTGTGCTTTCCCCGTGGGCTTCACCTCTCACTTCCGATCTCTGCTGGGTCCTAGGAACCCCTCCCCCCCTTCTTTTCCTCACATTGCTATATTCCATCATCTGGACAACAAACCTTGGCGAGGTCGTTTCTCTGCTGTTCACTGCTCTGCCATTTTCTCAGAACTCCTCTCTTTTATGCTTTTGATGCCACTCCAGCAGGCACTGTGTGTGTGTGTGTGTGTGTGTGTGTGTGTGTGTGTGTGTGTGTGTGTAGTGTCATTTCATTACTGCCAAGTCACGGTAGAAGTCCATATTCCCCACTAGGCTTCCACTGACCTCTCAGGAGATCGTGCTACTTTTTACTACAAGGGAACCTCAATTTCTGGGTTACCACTATGTCCTTTTCTGATAGCCCTTTTACTGACAAGATAGAAGTTCCTCATGGCATCTACCACGTGTGTTCTCCACCGACACTACAGTGGTGGTGGAGGAGAGGTATCCTTCTTACCACTTGGTGGACTACTTTAAGTCCCAAGTGTCTCCTGGTAGCCTCTGATGCCATCACCATGGGGAGGGATAAGGTCACCGAGTTGGTGGTAGACTTGGAAATCCAAGCTCCCTAGTTGGTCTCCACTGACACTGAGAGGATTCCTTGTTTGCTTCCAGTAGGGATGAAAATCCTGGTCCCCTCCTAGCTTTTCGTAGCAGTCACTATATTCTAGTAAGGGAACAGGTCTGGGATCCCCATCTCAGCCTTTACTGATGGGGCTGGGGTTGGACTGAAGTGCTCTTCTGTCATGTTGACTGTACTAGAGTAGTTATTTCTAGGTTTTCTCTTATGCCAGACTGTTGTCCCTTCGTTAGTCCTTTGGCTAGAGAGTACAGGCTGTGTGGTCAGATGGTAGGGGTAATCTGTGCTTCCTACCAGCTTCTGCAGTACTTGGATACATGAGGTAAAATAGGAAAGCCAGGAAACTTACTGCTGTAAAATTCAGTGGTCCCGAGGACCCTGTCTGGTCTTCCGTCTTCTCTTTGCTTTTCAGACTCTTACATTAGTTGTATTTCTAGTTGTACATAGTAGGGGGAAATGGAAAAACACATCTACTCCATCTCTCAGAATCAAAGTGTATAGTAGTCTTCCCACATCCATGTTTTCAGTTTTTGACATTTCAGTGACCCAGGTTAATCACAGTCTGAAAATGTAAAATGGAGAATTCCAGAAGTAATTGTTAGGCTCTGAATTGTGGAGTATTGTAAGTAGTGCTCTCCTCTCCTGCCTGGAGCATGACTCACTTTTTGTTCAACCTGTCCATACTGTGTAGCAGTCCTTCATTATCCCCAGGGAATGTGTTCCAAGACCCCAGTGCATGCCCGAAACTGCAGGTGGCACTGAAATACTACCATGCTTTTTCTTTTATGTACATATGCTTGGTAAAGTTTAATTATAAATTAGGCATAATAAAAGATTAACTGTCATTGTAGTTCTTGGCACTCTTGGCATAAAACTATTTTTCTTTCTTTACTCAGTTGAGAACTTTGGCCTATCACGTGATAGAAACACTTACGAATTCTCTTTGTCTTATCTGAATCACCAGCATCGCTACTCTTACACTTTGCAGCTGTCATGAAGTAAAATAAAGGTTACTTGAACAGAGGCACTGTGCGTGCTGCAACAGTTGGTCTGACGCATGGATGGTCACTGCGAGACTGTGACATATGGATGGTAGGGGATGTCCTGGACTTGGCCAGGTGGAGCTGGATGGTGCACGATTTCATTGTGCTACTAGGAAAGATAGAGAATGTAAAAATTATAAATTGTTTACTTCTGGAATTTTCTGTTAATATTTTTGGCCTCAGATGACGTCTGGTAACAGAAGCTGCAGAAAGCAAGTCAGAAGAAACTGCTCTATCTTTCAGCTTCTTGCTAACGAAAACTACCTCCAGAGGCGTGTCTAGCCATATATGTAAATATATATAATATAGCTAATGTATATAGCTAACAAGACTTCATTTTTAAAATTTTGGTTGTAAAATTTAAAAAAAGAGAAGAAAAGGCAGACTGTAGGTTTGATGCACCTTTTGGATTACACACAGATAGCATGCTGCTTGCATACTTTTTGCTGGTACATTTTGGAGCTAAATAAATGCCTGTTGGCAAAGATAATAAATTCAGAACGGAAACTTAGAACTAGTTCCTGTGGATATTCACATGTCTCAAGCTGACACTTTTCCTGACAATTCAGGGTCTGACTTAATTACTAGTTTTTACCTATCAAGCTTTATTATGATTTCTTTTATGTTACTATGCAAACAAAGCTCTGCTTTCTACTCCTTGATCTAGCTACAGAGTAACAGTTTATGGAAATAGTTTTCAGGTTTTACTTATTCTCATGTTGTCGGTCTTTTTAGAGTAATTCCCTTTGAACAACTGTGGGTATTTCTGTGGGGTTTAATATTCAGTGATTTGCTATGTAATATGGTAGAAGCATCTAGAGCATGAAGTGGTATTTACTGTGTTACAACAGGAGAAAAATCAAGGTCTATATCTCATGTAGGTTGTATAGTGTTTTTGAATTGCCCCAAGAGTAGAATGCTCTCCTGCATTTTTTAGGTGAGGGGTGCTGGGGATGGAATTCAGGACCTTGCACCTGCTAGGCAAGTGCTCTACTGGTAAGCTAAATCCCTAGCCCTGTTGCACTTTTTTGAAACAACGTTTTCTTTGAATATAGTATTTGGGCTGTTCAAGATCTGAACTAATGTTGGTATTGGATTTTTGTCCTTGCAGGATGATGGTCTAGAGGACAGTGAAAAGAGTTTCTATGAGTCTGATAATGAAGAAAAGGAAAAGCCTGACGGCAAGAAGCCCTACGCTATGGATCCAGACCACAGACTCCTAATTAGAAACACGAAGCCTTTGCTTCAGAGCAGGAATGCAGCAGTATGTTAAACCCTTTATGAGAACTAATTCACAGGTTCTTAAAAAGCAGCGATTACTAGTTTGTGAATTCAGTGAACAGACCTGAGTGTGACAGTGGAGGATTTATTTCTTTACATATCAAATACCTGGTATGGTAGATAGTTGGAAATACAGCATGGAATATAAGGTACAGACTGAGAGACCTGCTTTCTGGGAGGTAATGCCTAAATACATTTCAACTTTCAGTACTTCCAGGTGGTATTTTCCAGTGGAAATACTATGGTTTTGTTTGTTGGCTTTTCTGAAGACATGCACTCAAATTGTTTCTTGACTGCCTGGATTATCTTCGCCTATGGAAGAACCATGTGTATTTCTCTGTTACTCTGTCACCGTTGCTTTTCATAGACCTGGTGGTTGTATTCCAATCTACTGCTAGAATTTTTTTTTTTTTTTTTTTGAGACAGGGTCTCGCTATGTAGTTCAGGCCAGCCTTGAGCTCACTCTGTAGCTCAGGCTGGCCTTGAATTCCGAGCAATCCTCCTGCCTCAGCCTCCCAAGTGCTGGAATTATAGGCATGCACCACTGCATCTGGCTGCTAGAATTTTTAAGAGACTATAATAAAACAATGCCTTATAGGTTACCTTCAATTGATAGTGATTAAAAATCAGCTTTATTTGGATCATAAGTGGGTTTTTTTGTTTGACATCTTTTTATTTTAAATAAACTTTTGTGTTTTAGAATACGTATGCAGAACATTAGAAAATACAGACTACAAAAATGAAAAAATAAAACATCATAACCTTATCACTCAGAAATCAGTTTTAATGTTACAGCATTTTCTTCCAGATCTTTTTTGTGTGCCTAAATGTACATATATTCACATGTGTGTGGATATATGTAAATTAATTTATTTATTTTTGAGGTATGGTCTCACTAGGTAGTTCAGGCTGGCTTTGAACTTACTATACAGCACATACTGGCCTTGAATTTGTGACGATCATCCTGCCTCAACTGGGATTACAGGTGTGTGCCACCACTCCTGACTGTATATTTTTAAAACCAAGATAAAAGTAACACTGTACTATTTATTGTTCAGTCCCCTTTATTTCTAGTCAGTTTTCCTTACCTTTCTATTTCATTAAAATCTCATTGCAGGTCATACCAGCTTATCTTCAAATATCCTTTTCAGGTGGTTTATCCAAGCCAGTACCTAATGCATTGTAGGTGGATGGTATATGTTTTAATGTCTCTGAAGTTCTTCTGGATTTGGCTGATTGCTTCTTTTATAGTCATTTAATTTATTATTTTATGCCCTGTGTTTTCTCTGGCAGTTATATCTAGGCTGGGCAGATCATGTTAAACATTTTCTTAAAAATTTAGTGTTTTGATTTTTGAGAATTTAGAACTTAGAGCTTTGTGTATCTTAGTACTAACCAGAAATTTTTATCTTACATGTAATAATATAGTTTCCAAATTATTATTCAGTAACCATGCTCAGTCATAACAAAAATATTATTTCACTAATGTTATAAAATTTGTTTATGTTTTTAATGTACTCCCGCTTAGCTAGCTAGCTATGATTTATCACCTAAAACTCTTTATTATTGACTCACTCTTATATATATATATATATATATATATACACACACATACATACACACACACACACACACATATATATATATAAAATAATTTCAGTTTGTCTTGGAAATTGGCTTTACGTTTCAAATACTGATGTTCTCAAATGGTGAAACAAATATAGTTTGTACTTTTGGGTTCTCTGCTTATTTGATTTTGTACCAAACAGAGGAAATTTACTTTTCCCCAGTATATTCTGGTACTTTGTTTTTTAGTTTGGTTTTTTTTTTTGTTAGTACATATTTTCAATACATAATGATTACCTTCCTTATGGGAAATTGGTACATGTACATGACACATCTTTATTCTTTTTTTAACCTGTCCGTCTTCATCTCTTAATCTCCTTTCCATGTGGGAGGGATCTATCTCCTTACTTATTATCTATCCTTTATTTTGCTCTTTTTTATTTTTTGGAGGGGTTTCTCAAATAAGAGAAACCATGTGATATTTAAGCTTATATTTGTGGCTTATTTCAGTTAAGCTTATGGTCTCAGGGTGCATCCATTTTCTATCAGTGACTCAAATTTGTCTGTCTTTATGGCAGAGTAGTACTCCATTGAATATAAACACTGCATTTTCTTTGTCCATTCATCTGTTGGTGGACATACAGGCTGCTTCCAAGATTATGCTGTTATGAACTGTGCTAGTATCAACATGGCTTTGCATGGATCACTGTAATATGCCTCTGGGTCTTTTGGGAAGATGCCTAGAAGGGGAACACCTGGGTCAAAGGGAACCTTTAGTTTTAGTTTTTTGAGGAATCTCCATACTGATTGCCATAGTGGTTGTACCAGTTTACACTCCCACCAGCAATGTAGAAGGGTTCCTTTTTCTCTACAGTCTCTCTAGCATTATTTGATTTCTTGATGATAGCCAATCTTTTTGGGGTAAGGTGGCATTGTAGGGTGGTCTTTTTTTTTTTTTTTTTTTTGTGATGGCCAGAGATGATGAATGTTTTGTGATGTGTTCTTCTCAGAAGGGTCTGTTATTTCACTTGTCCATTTTTTGATTGGCTTTTGATTTCACTTTTTGAGTTCTTTATATATTCTAGACATTAGTCCTCTGCCTGAGGAGTAGCTGGCAGAGTTTTTCCCCATTCTGTACTTCCACAGCAGCAGTACTAGGAGGAATATGGAGTTTGGAATGTTACATTAAGCTTCATCCTGTGCTGACTGTCACTTTTTGAACATTTCACATCTGCTTTCTTTTCTGGGGGTGTATTAGTTTCTTAGCAGTGCTGTACAGACTGCCACAAACCAGATGGATTAAAACAAAAGAAGTTTATTCTCTTACATTTCAGGAAGCCTGAAGTGCAATATTAAGGTATAAGTGGGCTTGTTCCCTCTGGAGGCCCTGAGGGAGAAACTGTGCAGCCTCTGGGTGGTTGCTGGCAGTCCTTGGAATGTCTGTACCACATGCATCATTCCAGTCACTGCCTTCATTTTTACATTGCTTTTTTGCCCAACTTTTATAAGGGCACTCACATTGGATTTAGGGCCCATTCTAATATGGTACGATCACATCTTAGTCATTGCCTTAATAACATCTGCTAAGCCCTACTTCCAAATAAGATGACTTTCTGAGATAAGAAAATTTTTTGGAGGGGGGATTTAAACTTCTTTAATTTGCTACAAAGATTTACATATTTCATTTCATAGGGATTTCATAGGTGTTTAAAGGAAGTAATGGGTGAGAATGTATTTAAAACTGGCATGCCTGATTAGAGTTCCTGTTATTTTCATGCTTTATCCTGTAGGTGGTTATGGCAGTTGCTCAGCTGTATTGGCACATATCACCAAAACCAGAAGCTGGCATTATTTCTAAATCACTAGTACGCTTACTTCGTAGCAACAGGTAGGTTGTTGGCCATAATTTTACATGTTTTTTGTCTTTTGTATTCTTTCAGAAGTAATGTGTGAGCAAATATAGTATGTCTTTCAGATGTTTAATGTATAACTCTGTTTATATTTTGTCAACATGATCTCATGTGCTAGTGGATATCATAAAAGTCTTCATAAAATTTACCTCCATAATAAATATGGAAGTTTTAAACTTCAAGACCAAAGAGATTAAGAATATGTTGTGGCATGTAGTATATACTGTCACTAGTAGCCTAGTATTAGTGCTGTATATTTCTAGGTGTGACAATAATTATGTTTTGGAGTTTTAGTAAATCTGCAATCCCTGAAAACCCATGCTGAAGTACAATGAGATTGGCTCACTCAATGTATTATATATGACTCTGTGTAGAAAAATACAGACTAAGTTGTGTGGTTTATAGCAGAATCACTACCTCTTATCAAATTATAATGTTGAATTTAGTTTGCTCTGTTTTTAAAAAAAACAAAGCTACCTATTTTTTAGTAGCTACTTATTTTAAAGGATTATTTCTTTTTTAGTTTCTTAGAGATAGAGCATACCACTTTCAATTTTAAATCTTTATAGTGGTTAAGCTCAACAATTCAAAACACTTTTATTGAGTTCCTATGTGTATTAGTCAGTTTTCTGTTGCTATAACAAAATGCCTGAGAAAAATCACATTAAAGGAGGAAAGGCTCATTTTGGCTCATGGTTTGAGGGGTTTCAGTGCATACTTTACTGCCTCCATTGCTGTGGGTGTGTGGCGAGACAGAACGTTTTGGTGGCGGGCATGTGTATGGCAGAGCAAAGCTGCATGCCTCAGAGCAGCCAGGAAGCAGAGAGAGTGCAAGGAAGAGTCTAGGGACAAAATATGACCTTAAGAGGTATGCCCCTGGGACCCACCTCTTCCAGTTAGGTCTGGCTCCTGAGTGTTCATTGCCTCCCAATAGACTATCACATTGTGAACCCATCAGTTTATTGACTCATTGATGAGGTCAGAGCTGTTGTGATCCAGTCACTTCCCAGAGCGCCACCTCGGAATGTTGCTGCAATGGGGACCATGGCTACAGACCCAAGCCGCAGCTCTGTGGTGTGTAATTACAAGTTAAGAGCATTGTTGAGGCTGGTGTGTAGCTCAGTGGTGGAACACTTGTCCAGCATACTCAGAACTGGGATTAATCCCCATCATTGCCCTCCTTCCATTCAGATTTTTGTTTGTGTTGTTTTCTGTATTTAAAAGTACCTTTGCTTTAGCTATTTCATATATCTTGGCAATTAGTTGTTTTACAGTAATTTTTTTTTTCTTTCATTGAGTGCACATTCCCTTGTACTGGGTTCAGAAAAAAAGGTGTATATTTATTTTTGTTCTTAACTGGGCTCAATTCACAACTTTAGCCCTTGACTGGCTTGTACCATTCCTAAATAGCAAGCATGCCATTTCCTTTGCATTTCTGTTCTCTTGATTTATACCTAGCTGTTCTCTTGTTTCACCTATTTAAGAAGTTTTCCTTTTTTTTGACTAGTACAGAGGATATCAGAAAGATGTGGGGTAGGTCTTTCATGTGAAGCTGAGTACCAGATTCAGTTTGTTAGGTTTTTAAATTTAAAAATAACATGACTGCTCTTTTAACCTGGCCTTCCCTCTGGGCCAACGCTGAGTAAAGGAATGAACTTTTTAGTATGACTGATACTAACACCATTGTTGGATTTACCCCCATTAATCTGAAGAATACTTACATGGGTGTGAAACAGCTGGAGTATTGACTTTTTATTTTAGAAGTACAATATTATAAAATTGAGTGAGGGTATTGTTTGTTTGTGGTACTGGAGATTTCACCCAGGGCTTTCGCAGAGTTACAGCTCAAGTCCTTTGCATTTCTTACTTTGCGGCAGGATCTCCCTAGTTTTTCTAGGTAGTACCTGAACTTGGCAGTCCTCCAGCCTCAGTCACAAAATTGGTTTTAACTCTTGCTCATGATGAATCACATCTAATTTATTAATATGTTTTTATTAAAATTTATCCAAAACCACACAGACTTACAGACCATTACACAGGCTTACAGACCCCAATACATTATGGCTTTTGCTTATAACAGTGAGTAATGTAAACAACCACATAGATGCAGCATTAAGTCACAACTCCATAAAGTTACTGTAGTACCTAGTGTATGTGTCACTGTTTTAAGTTTGGGTTATTAGATTCTTGTTTTTAAGATATCATTATTCCTCTGGATTCCCAATCACGTCTCCCTTTACCCTCTTCTTGTTCTTTTGGATCCTTTGCTTATGAGCTTAGATCTGACCCTTTGCCTTTTTGTATCCATTCTTTACCCTTTTCTTTTGTTTGTATTTGTCCTCACTCAAATGAGAGATACCATATGATAGTCAAGCTTGCGAGTCTGGTTTATTTCACTCAACATTATATTTTCTAGGTCCATCCATTTTCCTATAAATAACTCTAGTTTGTCATTCTTTATAGCTGAACAGTGTTTCATTATGTATAGATACCACATTTTGTTTATCCAGTTATCTATTGATGGGTATACAGGCTGCTTCCAGAATTTAGCTATTACAAATTGTACTGCTGTAAACATTAGTATGCAAGTATCTCTATAATATGATGTCTTTAGCTCTTTGGGGAAGATACCTAGTAGGGGAATGGCTGGGTCCTATGGGATTTCTACTTTCAGGCTTTTGAGAAATCCCATACTGATTGCCATAATGGTTGTACTAGTTCGCATTCTCACCAACAGTGTGGGAGGGTTTCCTTTTCACCACAGCCCCACCAGCATTTGTTATTGTTTGACTTCCTAATGATTGCCGTTCTTTCTGGGGTAAGGTAGAATCTTAGAGTTGTTTTAATTTGCATTTCTCTAATAGCCATAAATGTTGAACATTTTCTATTATATTTGTTGGCCATTTGTATTTTTTCTGCTGTGAAGTATCTGTTCATTTCTCTGGCCCATTTCTTGAGTGGGTCATTGTCTTAGTTACTTTTCTCTCATTGCTGAGACAAAATACCCAACACCCAAAGTTAGGGAAGGAAAGGTCTATTTGGCTTCCAGTTCATAGAGGTTTCAACCCACAGTCAGCTGGATCCAAGGCAGGGTGGCATGACAGACAGACAGAGGCAGGAAGGGAAACAAAGGAAGCAAAAGGAACCTAGACAAGCCTCTTTCTGTCTCTTTCATTTTCTCTAGGCTATCTGCCTTTAGTGTGGATAGCACTCCCACCCTTAATCCCAGCACCCTTAATCCTAGTATCATATCCTTGATCCCGGCATAACTTTGCCAAACCAATCAGTGAACTAATTTACTAATCACACACTCTAGATCCAGCCCCACCTATGACCACATGAGGCTTTGGGGGATCATCTAGACACAAACCATAACATTCTGCCCCTGGCCCCCCAAAGACTCATTTACATCCTTTTATGCAAAAGGTATTTAGTATGTCTCCAAGAGTTGCCAAAGTTTTAACAGTTTCAGCGCTGCTGAAAAGCCCAAGTCCAAAGTCTCTGAGATTTAAAACAATCTCTTAGCCCCTGCACGGATGAAAAGAATGTTAAAGAGTTCTGACGTGCAGTGGCACAAAATAAACATTACTATTCCAAAAGGTGCAAATGGGAGATACAAAGGAATGGGACTAAAGCAAGTCTGAAATTCAGCAGTGCAAACATTAAATCCCATAGTTCCATGTGCAGCATCAGAGGCATCTGTGGTGAAGTCTGAACTCCAAAGGGTTTGAGTGGCTCAACCCCTACAGCACTTCCGGTGGTGGTAGCTCCCCTGGCTTCTCTCTTGGGCTGGTTCTGCTCCCTCCTTGCAGTATTCCTCAGGCAATCCATGGTCCTGGCTTCTCCAGACTTCTGGGGTCTCCAGTGCACCTTCGGCTTCAAACTCACAGCTTCACACACTGCCCTCTCAGGGGCACACTGCCTGACCTCTCAGGCCTTCTTCTGAACTCTGGAAGCCTTCCTGACCCCACAACTCTTGCATTCTGCATGTACCTAAAACCAGGGCCACGTGGATTGTGTAATCCACGCAGGGGATTACGCTGGGTCTGCTGCCAGTTGGAGCAGAAGCCAGGCTTCCTTCTCTCTTGGCTGTAGGGGTCATGTGCCTGGGCTGCTGTGTACTCTGAACCAAATCCCGAGGAGCAGCTTCTCTAGGCTGCCACCATTCTGGGACATGGTGCTCCAGGACTTTCTTCTCAAAGCAAAGTCTTCTGCTTTCCAACTCTGAGGCTGCAAAGGCAGGAGTCCTGCTGGTTCTTGTGACGTCCTCAGGCCATGTTTTTTGTTTCTTTCTTCTGCAATACTTGGCTTTTTCTTGCTAGTCTTTTCAGCAACCATTTTCTCCTCTGTTCTGTTTTTGCAGGGTGCAACTTTACTGGAGCTTCTTTTCTGGCCAAACTTATATTTTGCATCATTCTGCTGGACTCTTTGCTTTTTGTTTTCAACATAAATCTGGCTAAAAGCCTCCAACATTAGCCATGCCACTACCTCAGCATTACACTGCCTTGAAATTTCTTCTGCAAGATTAATTAGTCTACCACTCTTGATCTCAGTCTCAGGCAAAGTCTCTAGACACAAGCAAAATGCAGACCAACTTTCCACTAGGCCGTAACACACACGGTCTGGAGTCCAACAGCTAATGCAGTCCTTCTTCCCAGCAGAAGCCTCCCGAGTCTGGTCTGTACTGACAAATTTCCTATCAGCATTCTGGTCTTCTGAGCCCTGAGCAGTATCTCTTGCCATGAACCTTACAAAGGTTTTCCAGGGCTTCTCTCATTGGTGACATTTCCAACTTTCCTGACTCTTCCCCTTCCCACAAGCCAGCTCCAAAGACTGCTAAACCACATGGTCAAGTATAGTCCCAGCAATGACCCCACTTCTCTGGTACCAAATTCTGTCTTAGTTACTTTTCTCTTGTTGCTGAGACAAAATACTCCACACCCAAATTTAGGAAAAGAAAGGTTTATTTGGCTCCCAGTTTGTAGTGGTTTTAGTCCACAGTCCGCTGGATCCAAGGCAGGGTGGCCTGGTAGGCAGGCAGAAGGCAAAAAGACAGGCAAGAGGTGCAAGAAAGGGGTAGGCAAGGGGTAGACAAGGGTTCGACAAGCCTTTTTCTGTTCCTTAAATTTTATCCAGGCTGCTGGGATTAGGTCAGTGCCAAACTAATCACTGGATTGATTTACTAATCACATGCCCTTAATCCCAGCATCACATACTCTAGAATCAGTCACCTCTGAAAAAGCCACATGTATGATTTCATGAAGCTTTTGGGGGACATTCAGACACAAACCATAACAGTCATTGATTTTAGGTAGTTTAATTTTTTTGAGTTCTTTGTATATTCTAGATATTAGTCTTCTGTCTGAGGAGTAGCTGGCAAAGACTCTCCCATTCTGTGGGTTTCTTCTTCACTCTAGTAATTGACTCTTTTGCTGTACAGGAGCTCTTTAGTCTAATATAGTCCCATTTGTTAATTCTTGTTGATTTCCTGTGCTGTTGAGGTTCTGCTTAGTAAGTCCTTTCCCGCTCCTGCGTCTTCACATGTTTTACCTATGTTGTCTTCTCAGAAGGTTTAATGTTTCTGTCTTAATGTTTAGATCTTTGATCTTGTTTTGATTTTAATTTAGTATATGGTGAGAGATACGGGTCCAGTTTCATTCTTCTGCAAACTGACAACCAGTTTTCCCAACACCATTTGTTAAATAGGCTATCTTTCCTCCAACATATGCTTTTGGATCCTTTGTCAAAGATCATATATTTGAATATATCTGGAGAAGTTTCTGTGTCCTTGATTCTGTTCCATTGGTCCATATATCTATCTTTATTCCAGTACCGTGTCATTTTTATTACTGTTGCTTTGTAGATAGCTTGAAGTCTGGGATTGCTATGCCATGTGATGCGGTTATTGTTCAGTATTGCTTTTGCTATTTGGGGCTTCTTCGGTTTCCATGTAAATTTTAGGATTGTTTTCTCTAGATCTGTAAAGTATGCTCTTGGTATTTTGATTGAAACTGTGTTGAACCTGTATAATAGTTTTGGAAGTTTGGCCATTTTAACAGTATTGGTTCTGCCTAACCAGGAGCAAGGGACATCTTTTCATTTTCTGATGTCCTCTTCTGTCTCTTTTTTCCAGAGTGCTGTAGTTTTCTTTGTAGAGGTCTCTCACTTCTTTAGTTAGGTTAATTCCTAAGTATATCATTTTTCTTGAAGCAACTGTGAATGGTAGTGTTTTCATAATTTCCTTCTCATCCTGTTCATTGTTGGTATATACAAACGCTAATGATTTTTACATGTTGATCTTATATCCTTCTACTTTGCTGAAATTGGTTATTAACTCTAGGAGCTTTTCAGTGGAGTTTTTTGGGTCTTCCATCTAGAGTATCATGTCATCTGTGAATAGTGGTAATTTGAGTTCTTCCTTTCCTATATGTATTCCTTTTATTTCTTCTTCTTGCCCAATTGCTCTGGCTAACGTTTCAAGTACTATGTTAAATAACAGAGGTGATAGTGGACATCCCCTGCTTGTTCCTCATTTTAGGGGGAATGCTTTCAGTTTTTCCCCATTTAGTATGATGCTGGCTGTTGGTTTGTCATAGATAGCCTTTATCATATTCAGGTATGCCCATTCCTTCTATGCCCATTTTCTTCAGAGTTTTTATCGGGAAGATGTGTTGGATTTTGTAGGAAGCCTTTTCTGCATCTATTGATATGATCATGTAGTTTTGACTTTGCTCCTATTTATGTGGTGTATTACATTTATAGTCTTTTGTATGTTGAACCATCCTTGCATCTCTGGGATGAAACCTACTTCATCATGGTGTATCAGCTTTATGATCATATGTTGCATTTTCTTTGCTAATACCTTGTTAAGGATTTTTGCATTTATGTTTCAGTAAGGAGATTGGTCTATAGTTCTCTTTTTTAGTTTGGTCTTTGTCTGGTTTTGGGATCAGGGTGATACTGGTTTCCATGAATGAGTTTAGAAGCACTCCATCCCTTTCTATTTCTTTGAGCAACTCGAGGAGTGTTGGTGATAGAATTTCCCTAAAGGTTTTGCAGAATTTGGCTGTGAACCCCTCAGGTCATGGGCTTTTTTAAGTTGGTAGATTCTTTATTACTAAGTCGATTTCTTTGCTTGTGATTGGGTTGTTGAGTTTATTAACATCTTCTCGAGTCAGTTTTGGTAGTTCGTTTGTGTGTAGAAATCTTCCATTTCTTCAGTATTTACTAGTTTGTTGGAATATAATTTTTCAAAATAGTTACTATCTTCTGGATTTCGACAATATCTGTTGTGATTTCACCTTTGTCATTTCTAATTGCATTTATATGGGTCTTTTCTCACTTTCCTTAGTAAGTCTTGCTAGTGGCTTGTCTATTTTATTTATTCTTTCAAAGAACCAACTCTTTGCTTGATTTATTTGTTGTACTTTCTTTTTTGTTTTAAATTTCGTTAATTTCTGCTCACATCTTTATGATTTCCCTCCTTAGTTTTGGTTTGGGCTGGTTCATTATTGTTTCTCTAGTATCTCAAGATTGTTCATAAGGTCATTTATTTGGGCTTGTTCTGTTTTCCTGATGTGTGTGTTAATTGCAATAAGTTTTCCTCTTAGAACTGCTTTCAATGTGTCCCATAGGTTTCTTTGAGTTGTGTGGTGATTGTTGTTATCTTCCAGAAATTTTAAAACTTCTTCTTTGATTTCTTCTTTGACCCATTGGTTGTTTAGGAGTATGTTGTTAAGTTTCCATGAGCTTTTCTTTTTTCTGACTTTTCTTCTTTCATTGCGAATCACACCTAATTTATTACCTTACAGGAGAAATTCACTAAAAAGAAGGTATAATATGTAAGATTTTGTAAAAACTTTCAACATTATATTTTAGAGTTTCTTTTACCATGAAGCTTTTTGCTCATTCTGTTTCACTACTGTATTGTTTACTCAAAGATGTTACATTGAGAAATATACCCTGTTGTCTTGGTTAGTTTCTCATTGCTGGAACACAACACCTGACATCTGCAGCTTAAAGGAGGAGAGGTTTATTTTGGCTCACATTTTCAATGTGTAGTCAGTTGGCTGGCTCCAAGGCAGAAAGTACCTGGCAGAAGGGCCTGGACAGAGGAAAGCACCTAGTGGGACAGAAGCCAGAAAGCAGGGAGTGATAGGAGAAGATGAGCTGGAGATAATGCCTGTCCAGACTGACTTGCAGTGACCTGCCTCCTCTTGCCAGCCCACCTCCCTACCACAAGTCAGCTCTAGCTCCCCCATAATTCAGTCACCTTCCAAAAGTCCTGAGTACGAGTGCAGGAGGTCTTTGGGGTCATTCTCAATTTAAACCATAACACCAGTGAAATTTCTCTTTTAATTTGTAGGGAGGTGCAGTATATTGTCCTACAAAATATAGCAACTATGTCAATTCAAAGAAAGGTATGTACCTTGTGATTACATAATTTAAGAAGCAAACAAGCGTAACAAATATATTAACATATTTCTTTTTATTGTCTAGGGAATGTTCGAACCTTATCTGAAGAGTTTCTATGTTAGGTCAACTGATCCAACTATGATCAAGACATTGAAGGTATGTATGCTTTCATTTTTCAGATACTGTAACATCTATATACTTATAGCTTGTAGCATCTACAGAATGGAGTCCTGCTTTCAAAAAATACATTTTAGGATTTTTATTTACATTTCCGATCTGTGTTATTACATGCTGGTTACTGTGTTATAGTCAGATAATATACTGTTAGGACATGTTCCCTACACTGTGAATAATTCACAGCATCCTCAAGGAGACAGGCACTGGAGGGAGAAATTGTAGTGTACGTGTTTGAAGTGATACAAAGATTCGAATTGAGTGCTGTGTCAGTGGAAAGGTGGGGCTTATTCTCCTGGAGATCTGAGAAAGATGATGTATGTGTGGGGATTTTGTGAATATTTTTTGTTGTTGATTGTAGGTTGATTGTGAGATTGAAGGGTTGAGAGGAAATAAAAAATTTTGGTAAGCTAAGAGATTGTGTAAAAGTACGTTTAGAGTGATAACTATGGTATAAAGCACAGTTAAGAATATAAAGCTATAATGATTAAAACAGTGTGATGTCTGGACAGAAAATGGAACAGGGTAGCTAGCCTAGAAACACATCCAGGCATGTTTAAAATTTTTTGTATCCCGTGTACTATGTCAAGACATTACAAGCCAATGGGAAGAGGATGAATCATTCATTCATGAGGTATTGTGAAAATGTATTATGCACATGGAAACACAGTTTAATCATAAGAAAATCTAAGACATAAATTGAAGGATGTATTACAAAAAAAATTGCCTTATAATCCTGAAAAGTTTCAATTTCATGAAAGTCAAAGGAAACACCGAAAACTTTCAGAGTAAAGGAGGCAGCTAAGTACTGTATGTGATATTGAGTTGGATCCTTTTATTATACATTATCAGTATAGTTGGTGAAACTTCATCATGACAGTTGTATGGAAGCATTGGACCAGTGTTAATTTCCTGATTTTCTAGGTTCTGTTGTGGTCTGCGGGACCTGTCCTGTTGGCAATTCTCATCTCAAATGGTTCAGAAAGAAAATAATTCTTTGTACTATACGTGTAGCTTATTTGTGTGTTTAATATCATTTTTAAAAATTCGTCCAAAACAGTTAAAATATTTTCATCAAAATAAAAGCCAAACCATAATCTGGGAGAGGATAATCTCAGTATATCATCTGAATAAATGATTTGTTTGCAGTATACAGAAAACACTTCTATAATTTGTGCTTTTTAGTTGGAGTGTTTAAGTCATTTACTTTTAATATAATTCTCTATACAAATGTGTTTATATCTATGTCTTGTGTTTTGTTTTCATCTGTTCTGTGCTCCTTTTTTCCTTTTTCTGTGCCTTCCTTCAGATTAAATATTTTGTGTGAGTAAAGACAAGTATTTTTAGCAAGCCAAGTGGAGATAAACTTTTATTTGTACATGTCATATATGTGAACCCAGAAGAGGAAGTCAAAATGTCTTAAATATTTGGGATGATAGAATGTAAGAGAACAAATCAAAAGAGTTAATTTAGTATGTAGAAAACAGAATTACATGGAGGGCAGATTGTTTATTAATAAAAAATAAAGTCAAGTTTAAATACTTTAGGTTAATTAGATAGAAATTGTCAAGTTAGGACAGTTAGTAAAGATGTAAGATTCTCCTCTTCCTAATTAATATTTTCAGAAGTATGTAATTATCAAGTTTCTAATTATAGACAGAAAGAGATAGTCTGAGTTTATCAGAAGGATATACTAATATACATTTATGATAATACGACTTTTTTAAATTCAGAAACTTTAAGTTGGATGCCTTGCTTCTATTAAATTCGTCCTTTTTTGTGTGTTTTACAATGTTTACTTTGTTTTTTCTACTATAGCTTGAAATTTTGACAAACTTGGCAAATGAAGCTAACATATCAACTCTTCTTCGAGAATTTCAGGTTTGTACACAGTGCTAATTATAAAGTAACTTCTAAAATGTACTCTTTCTTAAGTTAACTATATATCTTAATCTAGAAATATGTTATTGTGTAAGTAAAGCAGTGATTTTTGGTGAAATAGACAGCTAAGATATTTAAACATTTCCAAGCATAGACATTAAATACAAATACATACTTTAAAAGAAATGGGGTTTTATTTCATGTTTTCATAAAATGTGAAAGGCTAGTTTGTGACTCACTTTGTTCAAAATGTTGTTTCTGGTGACAGTTCTTTCTCCTCACCTTGCTGTCCTGGGTCATCCTTTCTGTGCTTGGTGCTTCCTTTCTTACCCTCTTTGCTTGACCTTCTACTGTTTTAAGTACTGCTTGACCTTCCACTGTTTTAGATACTGCGTCCCTAGCTCATGCAGGGCTTTAGGAAAGTTTGGTTTGTAATTGATTCGCCATGAGTTTTTGTAAGTTGTTTTAATTTTTATTTGGTTTTCTCATTTTGCTTTTAAAAACCATATATGCCAGTGGATGAGAGGCTTCCTAGCTGTGTTTCTCCAAAAGTATTATTGAAAAATTATGTCATGGTCATTATACTCTGCATGATGGTAGCGTCAGCTCTGAAACCTTAGTAGTGGAAAATCTGTGTCTGGATGCATTATGGTACTTTACATCCCATCAGCAGTTTTCTTAATGCAATATACATGTGCTCTATACCGATCCCAAAGTTAGCAGTTTAAAACTGCTATAAATTTAATTTCATTGCCATAATCATTCATTAAGCCCATATTAAGTTTCTTTGGAGCTGTGTGGACAGTATATTTTTAACTATGTGATCTTATACTTTTTTTTAGGAGTAGTAGGATGTTATATCCATGCTTTGTATGTTCTTAACTGGATTACTCTACCTTCATGCTGGTTTTTTTTTTTTTTTTTGCAAGGAAAATAAAGGGGATTGATGTATCTCAAGTTTTATCTAGTACTCTCATAGCTATAGATCATTTCTTGAATTTGAATTTTACTTCATTCTTATACATTTCTTTCTAAGTTTTGCTCTTTTTTGCCTTTGTCCCTTTTCCTGTTACCCCCTATTATCTTGCTGGGTGTCCTTTCACTGTCTACTTTCTGCCCATGTCATGTCTGCCAGTTTGTAGGGAGTCTTGTTAATCTTATGGAATTGTTTAGTTGTATTGAGGTTACACAGCATACCTGCTTCTGAGTGTTACTGATCCAGTTACTTCATTTACTGTCAGGATGTTTAATAAGATCCCTTTTCAGTCAGACTTTTAAATATATTCTTGCATCATTTATATCACTGTCTAAATCAATACCTTATTTCTATGTTATCGTCATAGATGAATACAATTTACTTGTAATAACTTTGTCAGTAAATGTGAATTTTTCTAAAGACTCAAACTTTTTTTAAATTAAGGTAATTAGGTAGTCTATTTGGGAATAATTTTAAATAAAAGTGGTCTTCTATGGAACTAACAGAGTTTAATTTGTTTATTTGACACTTAATCACCTTCCTGGTAACATTTTCACTGTTTGTATATTTTTAGATATTCCTAGATTTTTCTCTACCATTTGTTCATTAGGTACTATTTTGTTACTTTTTCTTTTACATTTTGATAGTCATAGAGTGTATTGTGAACTTCGCATTTGTGGTTGGGAATCTTTCTTTAAAATCCCATTTACAGGGGCTAGAGATTTAGTTCAGTAGAGCACTTGCCTAGCAAGCGCAAGGCCCTGAGTTCGATCCCCTGTACCCCCCCAAATCCCATTTACATATAAAATATAAATATTCATAATAAAATGTAAATATAAAATTACATTCATTTTTGTAAACAGTAAATGCTTCATTTTTAAAGTAGCAATGAAATTGAAATTAAAAGTAGGAATTGAATTTGCTATAGTTATAAATTATGTGAAGATCTTTTAACTTTCTCTTGTTGTATCATTAAATTTTTTTTAAATTTTATTTTAATGGTACATTTTTGATGTACATATTGATAATATTCATCATTGAGGATTTGTACCTGTACATGATATATCTTGTTGCTTCTTTTTCATTAAATTTTTATAAACCCATTACAGAGTGTTTTTAAAGCATACTCTTAATGAAAATATTTCAAAGTTATGGTATTTTATTTTAAACTAAGTATATATAGTCTTTATTGAAACACTACTCATTGTAACTGATGTACTTGTACAACCATTCTCATTCCATTTTGCAAATAAACTATTTGCTAATAACATGTTGGTTCATTTCCTCCTTTTCTCCTAACTTTTAGATTTAGTGTCTCTGAAAAAGTGACCGTTTTTTTCCCATAGATTCACAGATGCTGCTGGCGAAATGAACCGAAACCTCCAAAGACAGAGTTCTCATCATCTCTTTCAACCTTGCCCTTAAACTAATTGCTGTCTTTGGGTGACTGCTCCCCACTATCTGTTTTGGAGTCTCAAGCCACTATGGCCACAGGTGAATGAGCGTGGCTTGAAAATGTGCCTCTTCTACAGGCACAGAATTAAAAAAGCAATACTAAATGAAATCATCTGTTGGACCTCCTCTTGTGCTTATGAGATTATTTTCTGGAATTCTGTGTATTGACAAAGCTTAATAAAATAGTTTTGGGTTTTTTGTTTTGTTTTGTTTTGTTTTGTTTTTCTTTTGGGTCCTCGGTAGTACCCGTTTGGGAAATAATTGAAATAATATTTTTTCAGACTTACGTGAAAAGCCAGGATAAACAGTTTGCAGCGGCCACTATTCAGACGATAGGCAGATGCGCGACCAACATTTTGGAAGTCTCGGACACCTGCCTCAACGGCCTTGTCTGTCTGCTGTCCAACAGGGATGGTGAGTTCTCAGCTTCATCTAATCAATAATTAGTTTACAGTTTGAATATTCTTGATATGCTCTTCAAGCTGTAACCTTCTATGTTACATATTAGTTTTCCCTGTATATCAGTAGTGTGGTCACAATAAATTATCAGTTTTATTTATTGAGATGTATATAGATGTGCACATTCTATTTTTCAGTAAATTAGATAATTAGTGAGCGGTACATATTTGTCTTATTAGCTCAACTGGGAAATCTTCATTTGTATGTTTTACTTTTTCACTATTTAATCACCTTCATTGCAATCTGCCCATAAAATCTCTGTTTTACTGCTTTTTAATAATGTGTAAGTCATGCATAATATTGGTTTACCTGCAGAGGGTGCCAAAAGCAGGCAAATGACTTTATAACATGGAGGAATGGCCAAATCAAAAAATACTTAACTGTGTGCCTTCAACTTTTTTCTCCCCCAGAAATTCACCTAATAATTTTATCAAGATTTGTGAGATTTAAAAGCCATCCATCTGGATAGCTTCATGTTTTTAAGCTGACCAGCATTCTAAGAAACTGGCTAAGTGATATCCAGCAAAATACGTAACTAAGTTTCATACTGTTCCATAGTAAAGTGCTACTTCTTTCTTTGGTTTTCGATTTAGAACAGATGGGGCTATTTAGAGTGAAAAATTGAATTAACTTTTTACTTTTAAAATAACTTAGTAGAAGACTCATTATATATTTGATTAAGATGAGATTCTTTTTAGGAAAAGTGTAATTTTTGTATAAAATAATTAAAATTATGTGTTAAATTTTAAATGTAATTATATGCAGATACAGGCTTATATCACATAGCAACCATGAAGTAAAATATAACAAAAATTGATTTTTATACTTCATTTGAAAAACAGCTTTTAACCACTATAAACCTATTATTCTCCAGATTACATGTGGATTATTTTTCCCACGTGAAAATGTTTTAGAAAACTGTAACATTGTATTTTTGATAAAAAAGAAACAGTTTATTCCAATTAGCCCTAATTTTTGTTGTAAAAACAAAATCATAAACTTAAACTTATAAATTCAAGATATTTTGATGGCCAGAAGATTTTTTTACATATAGTATTAAAACTCCAAAAAGTACAAACCAAAGTTTGTATGTTTAGTACTAAACATTCTAAAACCAAAGTTATGAAGAAAATACACTAAAGTTTCTTGTACCAAAAAGTACAAACCAAAGCTATGAAGAAAACATTCTAAAATTTTCTCTGTTTAAGGTAACTGGAGGAATTAAGATGATAAATGTCACATATTTTTATCTATTTCTACTTATAACAATAACATCCTTTTTGTCTCTGTTCGTAGGTCATATTTTAAAATGTTGCTATAAAAACATTTTTTATTTTCCTTTATCTTTAATGATAACCTTCTCTTGGTCAAATAAAACACACTCCCTGGGAAAATAGCTCCAGAACATTAATGATTATAAACCAAGATCTATTCGAGTAATTTTTTTTTTCTTTTCTTTTTTTGGTGCTGGGGATTGAACTTAGGCCCTTGTGCTTGCAAGGCAACCACTTAAACCACTGAGCTAAATCCCCAGCCCTATTCGAGTAATTTTCTTTTAAAATTTAGCTGCATGTGTAAAGCATCAAAAATTAATTAGAACACTGATAACTTTTTTGAAATACAAAGTGTAATCACATTTTCTCAACGTGATTTTTTAATCCTTTTATTTGATGTGATAATTTCAAGCTATGGATTTTAAAGCAATTATTTTGGCTTCAACTTTGTAAAACAGTAATTTTTCCAAAAATATTTTTGTTGACTTAGATTTAAAAGATATTCCTATAGCATTTTGATGAGAATAGTAATAAAACATTTTATAATGAGATAATGGGACACTAAATCAGCAGTCACTCTCAAAGGTAGAAGGATTTACTTAAATTCTAACATTTAGGCTTTTGCTTTTGGCAAATTAAATTCTCTTTATAGCCATGAGTTTTTGTCCTGTAGTGCAAATATTAACAAATGCCTAATTATCTTTTTATCATTATATGCTACACTTTTTTGGGTATAGATATTCCTCAGCTTATGACCATATTATGTCCCAGTAAAACCGTCATAAACTGAGAATACCATAAGTGAAAAATTCATTGAATGCATTTAACCCGCCAAGCATCATGTCTTAGCTCCCCCTGCACACACACGGCATGGGTGGTTGCTCCTTGCGATCCTGTGTCTGTCTGGGGGCTGCCCTTGCTGCTGCTGCTGGAATCACCAGGAGATGCTATGCTGCATGTTCTTCACACTAGCTCAGGAAACGATCCAAAAGCAAAATACCAAATATGCCTTCTAATGAATGCTTATTTCACTTTTGCACCGTGGTAAAGTTGAAAAAAATCACAATTTGGGAACCATCAAATCTGGCTCAACAAATGTAATAAATTAAATAATTTTACTTTTTTGGGGGGGTGCTGGGTATCAAACTCAAATAAATCCCCGATCCTAAACAAATAATTTTATATTAAAATCAGTAATATTAAAGAAAATAATATTTTTCACTTTAAAATGGTCAGTCCAGTCCCGACAAGACCCTTTCTCCTTATTAAAAGAGTAAATAGGAATAAATTCTATGAATGAAGCCTCAGCTTCTTGAAATTTACAAGATATTTCAAGGCTCTGGAAATCTGTGTCTTTTTTTCTTTTGTATTACAAATGTTTGTCGCCTTCACGGAGCTCGCAGTCTCCTGGAGGAGACAGTAATATAAAGGGTTAGATTCCTCCCTTGTACTGTCCACTTACTCTGCCACCAGCTGTTTGCTTACATGTAGAAAGAGAAGCTTTGGATGCTAGTGCTGTCTTGAGAAATTATTTAGTCTGCCTGTACAGCAGACTTTCATTTGCAAAATGGAGATAATAGCAGGTTCTGTTTCTCAGAGTTAGGACTGTGAAGTTTTTGTCGAGAAGGAGGAAACCTAAGTCCAGAACTCTGGGTCATTTTGTGCTTCTGGTTGGTGTGGACTTTGGCAACCAGGAAGTAGCATAAGGGAAAAGTGAGGTGGAATTGCTTGCAGGGAACTGGGAGGCACCTGTGTAGGTGGAATACATAATGGTCCCCTAATGATAATCCTAATGCCTGCATCCTGTGACTGTTACCGCACATAGCTGAAGGGACTTCGCAGATGTAATCAGGTTAAGGGTCTAGTGAGGGGGAGATTATTTGGATTGCCCCACTGTAGTAAAAAGTGGGATCCCTATCAGAATGGGAGAAGGCAGGAAAGTCAGAAGCCCCCAGAACTAATAATGATCAAAGTGCTGATTACTGGAAGTGGGCTGGGCCCAAGGCAAATGTGCTGCCTTTGCAAGGTGGAGAGGTGAGGGATATGGCCTTCTGTGGAACATGCAGAGGGGAGCAGCCCTATTTTGACACCTTGATTTTAGCCCCAGAGCCTTGTATTAGACTGCAGACTCCAGAATTATAAGATGACACATTTGTCCATTTGTGTTGTTTTAAATTACTGAGTTTGTGGTAATCTCTGACAGCAACAATACGAAGTCAGTTTAGCTCCAAAGGACAAGTGATACCAAATATCTGTATCAAGTCCTTCCTCTGCGTGTAAATAATTAAACTATGCAGCATTTTTACCTTGGGCCAGTTTTATAATTTATAATGTATTTTTAAAATATATTTTTATATTGGATTCTTTATAACCACAGTTAACCGTTTTTTGCTTTGTATAGTAATTATTTACATAACTATTTCATTGTTCCGACCAAGTATAAGTTTGATGACAGAAGGGTCTCGTTTCAATTTATTTTTGCTTTCCTCTGTTAAAGCACCAAGTGGTGGTGGTACGGTTTAGATCTAATGTGGCCCCAAAGCCTAATGTGTTTGGAAGGCGTTTGGATTATGGGGGCATCATACCTGACTTGCTGGACTGAGGATTTAGCTCAGTGGTTAGAGTGCTTGCCTCACAAGCACAAGGCCCTGAGTTCGATCCCCGGCACTGGGGGGAAAAAAAAAAACCAAACATACCCGACTTGTTGTTAAGAGGTGGCTAGAAGAGGTGGGTCACTGTGGGTGTGAAGTGGAAGGGGGCGTCTCACTTCCCAGCCTCCTCCCTTGGGTCTCTCTGCTTCCTGGGTACCGTGCGCTCTGTCATGCCGTTACTTCTTGGGAACCAGGGACTGAAGCAGGAGCCAAAATAAATCTCTCCTTTAAATTGCAGGTGTCAGGTATTGTGTCCCAGTGACAAGAAAAGTGACTAAAATAGGTGGTGATACATACAGTAATATCTCTTTATACCAACAGAGGGCATAATCAGAGCTAGAATGCTACTTCCTTGTTCCGAGTTCGAATTCTGGAAAAAAAACGTGTAATTCTAGTGTGTTTCTCTTTATTCACCTTTATAATGATAGTAATAAGGTACCTCATGTTAACCATGAGAAGAAAATGAAGTCTGATGGTTCGTAAGCTACAGCATTAATGAGTTAATGATTGGTTATTTGTATTCCTTAATTTAAATGGAGAAAGAGATATACAGTTTGAAATATGTATGCTTAGTAATGATTAGCATGATAATAAATTTTGTTTATGTTCTTTTTTTTGTGATGAGGATTGCACTCAGTGTTTATATCCTTAAAGGGAGCTAGATAACAAAATGTATTTTTAGAACAAAATATCAGGGGCTGGGGATTTAGCTCAGTGGTTGAATGCTTGCCTTGCAAGCATAAGGCCCTGAGTTAGATCCCCGGCACCACAAAAAAAAAAAAAAAAAAAAAAAAAAAAAAAAAAAAAAAAAAAAAAAAAAAAAAAAAAAAAAAAAAGAACAAAATATCAGGACACAAGTCTTGATATTTCATAACGCCAGACCTTAAAATTGAATGATTAAAACAAACCTTTGTAATGTGTGTCAGAGGGGTCTCTAATATCTTTGAAGCTCTATCAGTTTAAAAAATGTCAATTATAAGTAAAGGCAGTGTTATTTGTTTGGCATCAGTAGTATTAGCAATAGTTTATGTAAGAATCATTCCCTGAGGTCAGGCACTGTTTAGTTATATACATTTTTCTACATTGCCGCCAAAATGGTAACTATAGACCAGTGACTAGCTACTGTAGTGTGATAATTCAATCCCCAAATTCTAATTTGAGGGTCTCCTCTTAGCAGTTTACTGATTAGTTAGGTCCTGGCAAGAAACAGATGGCACATTGAAAAGGGGCTAATAAGAGAATTTACTGCAGGGACTGTTTATGAGGTGTGGGGAGGATTAATGGAAACCAGCAAGGGATAGTATAACACCCTGGAAGTGATGGCTAGCAATAGTGTGAGTCTTCACTGTATTAGGAGATTGAAGGGAAGGGATGTGAGGTGTAGGGGCAGTTCCCAGGTGCTGCAGAGAGAGAGAGCCCCTCACAGGAATGAAGACTTCAGTGGGCGAATGAAAATGCTACCAGGGAGGCTCTGGGGCTGGTGTCCCCTCCTCCCGCAGCTGTTTGGTTTGGCTAAACACAGAAGCCGAGACCAAGGGAGTCTGGCTGATGCAGTCCGCAGGTTAGCCTCTGAGGACACAGAGTTTGGTAGACACTGGCAGAGTAGATTTATGGGAAAATTGGAGGCAGTCCTGCTCCGAGTCCTGCTCTTCTGGCTTGGAGTCCATGCTGTTTCTACAGTAGCACCATTCCTATTACAGCCGATCCTTCTGCTCGCTTCTCTGCATATCATCACTTAACGAAAACCTTTTTAGTTACTGTTTTCCATAAAGTGTGAAAATGTTTAGATTGTGTTTGATTACCACTATGCAAATGATGGGATTGAAGACCAATATTTGAAGGTTAAAAGCCAAAGATGCTGTACACTGTGGTAAGCAGAATAGTCCAGCCTCGGGTGCTTTTCTGATATGGAGCAGCGGAAACAAAGGATAACAACTAGAAGAACAACCGGGCGAGAGATTAAAGTTAACTACACTCCTTAAGACATGTTCACCCAAAGAGTCTGCATGTACATTTTGGTGATAGTTTTTACCTAGTCATTTAAGGCATGCAGATTGTTTTGCTAATTTAAATCTACATTTTTCCAAGCATATTGTATTTGAGTTGAATTACACGTATTTGATACGATAATCTCTGTCTCTTTCAGAAATAGTTGTTGCAGAAAGTGTGGTTGTTATAAAGAAATTACTGCAAATGCAACCTGCACAACATGGTGAAATTATTAAACATATGGCCAAACTCTTGGACAGTATCACTGTGAGTATCCTTGCAGAGACATTTGCTGAGATCTACTGAATTTTAGTCAGTAAATTATTGTCTTATTGAAATAAATAATCATGGTTGAGCACAATGATTAAGAGAGCTTAGTATCTGCATTCAAATTCTGGCTCTTAAGATTTCTCACTGTTTAGGAAGAGATTCCAGATCTGAAAAGGGCAAAGGACAGAAGAACCCTGCCATGTTAGATTGGAATTGGCGAGGGCAGTGTGAGCTTTGTAGGTTTTTATGTAGATATAGCTAGGTGCTATGTGAGAGTCTGTACATAGGTACATACCTACACACACGTGTGTGTGTGTGCGTATGTTTGCATGGATTTAAACTCATGTATGTGTCACAGATGAGTATACAAACACCCATATCTCAGGGGTGTGCTTTAAGAAGGACTGGAAACAGAATATCCCAGTATCAATGAATGCACCTTGTATCCAGATCTTGTTTTGCTTTATTATTGGATATAATTTCATGCCCTAAAATTTACCTTTTGAAGTATGTAATTCATTGGGTTTTGGTATATTCATAAGGTTGTGTAACTATCACTGCTGTGTAATTGCAAAACATTTTCATTACCCTAAAGAAAAAACAGTCGCATATTCCAAACCCCTTAGTCTCCTTTCCCCTGTTCTCCAGCCACTAGTGATCAACTTTCTGTCTCTACAGATTTGCCTATTTCAGATATATCATATAAATGAAGTCATATAGTATGTGGACTTTTGTTTGTGGCCTCATTCATTTAGCATGTTTTTAAGGTTCATGCGCATTTTAAGACATAGTAGTACCTTGTTCTGTTTCATGGTAGATCTTGGTTTTAAAATAGGATTCTGGGCTATCGTGGGTTTCCTCACGGAAACCTGCTTTCTTCAGGGTACTCTTCAGGGTATTCTTTTGCGCTACTTTTTCCTCTTTTACACTCAGCCTGTGCTTACTCTGCAGAGCCAATTTCTCTCTTCTCACTTTCACTTTTTCAAATAAACTTTGCCACTGGTTTCTGAAAAAACAAAACCAAACCAAATGATTCTGCATTTAGAGAAATTTGAGAGCTGGCATAAAAAAGAAAAGTTGGAATATCTTATTGTATGAATAAATAAATAAAAGCAAGGAAATGCTTACAGAATGATAGAGACATGTCAGAAGGACACAAGAGCCAGCATAAGGGAGAATGGGGCTCCCATTGGCCAATTTCAGCAACAAAATAAGCGCTAGTAAAAGGATTCTAACTTACTGAATTAGTTAAGAACTGTAAGTCCACACTGAACGGACGATGGGTGGATGGATGGGTGAATGAACAGGCAAGAAAGGAAAACTCTTACATTCGAGAATAGCTAATAAATGTTGAAGGAAATGATGGAATTAGAATATTATCATCTGCCAACCATCACAATGCTTCAGTCATGTAAGAATTACTAACAAATGCTAAAAACTGGCAGGTGAAAATTTGAGGAATGACAGTATAGTCTCAAAGTATGACTTTATAAGCTACTTCTTACTTACAGAGGTTAAAATAGTAACTTACAGTGGAGAAACATGACTGACACTACTTTAACCAAATGAACATAGCGAACACTACTAGTATGGAGATCACGTGTTTTCTAATAGGACGCACTGGACAGAAGTCAGCATCAAGGCTATTGCATGCTGCCTGGGGGAGTGGCATGGACCTGGTCATTAGGAAGCCGGGATGAACTAGGTGTGTCGAGGTATTCTACAGCACAACTGCACTCTAAAAATGTTTATGTTACGAAGTGCAGGGAATAACTCAGGTGACTCTTCAGATTAAAAGAAACTAAAGGGACATGACAGTACTAGTGACATACAATTTTGGATTTTCTTTTGCCATAAAGGATATTGTAGGTACTACTGGCAGAATCTCAAAATCTGTAGATTAGGCAGTATTGATTTAGTTTAGTATCCTGATTTAAAAACTATTCTGTTGTAGTTATGGAAAAGCATTTCTTTTTTTGAAGACATTTACATGGAAGTGTTCTGGAGTGTAAGGCATGTCTGTAACTTTTATTAAGAAAATCAAATGTGTATATATATCTAGAGAAATAACTAACACAGATATAGTAAAATATTTATATTGAGGAATCTGGGTAAAAGGTATCCAGAAATTCTTGTAATTATTCTGTAAATCTGAAATAATATAAATACTAAATTTGGAAAATATTAATCCTGACTGTCACTTCCGGCTCTGTGTCCTTACATCAAAATCTCTGTGCCTTACCTGTCCTGTCTGTAAAATTTTGATAGCAAAAGAACCAGTGCTGTGGCATTGTAAGTATTACATCAGTTAAAGCATGTTGCTGAGCTGGCCTCTAGTGGTGCTGCTAGGCGTTCGTTGGAACATCCTACTTCATGCTCTTCTTCTCTTCAGAACTAAAGTTTCTGAAGCAATTATCTGAAAAGAATTTATTTCCTTACTTCAGTCTCACTCTTCAACCCATCACAGTCTGATTTTGACTCCCCACTGCTCGCTAACTCTGATTTCCTGAGGTTGTCCTCTCCTCTCAAAGCCAGGGAGTGATTTTCTGTTTGCATGTTGCTTGATCTTTTGTTAGGTCTTGGCGTCACTAATCACTTCTTTTTTGAAACATTCCCCCCTTGTAAATAGCTTTTATTATATACTTTCCTGATTTTTACTCAGGCTCTTCAGCCATTTTCTTCCCATTGTGTTTGCCTTTTGCTGTGCCTATCACTTGAGTGTCTTTTTGTTGTTGTTGTTGTTGTTGTTGTTGGTTCGGTTTGGTTTAGTTGATCTCCCCTTAGCCTCCCAAGTACTGGGGTTACAGGCATGTGCCATCACACCTGCCTTTGAGTGTTGGTTTTAAATTTTGCCAACTAAAGTTCTATTATGAACAGAGTAGTAGTTTGCTTGTGCATGGGGGGGCGGTGTGATTTGCTTTTTTGAACATGAGAGGTTAGTGGACTTGGCTATCCAACACATAGAAAACTTTGGAGACGGCTAAAATGCAATAATAGTCAAAGGTAATAAATCACTAAGTTGAGAGCCTACCAGTGAAGAGCAATTTTTAAATATCTCTGGTGGCAAGTTTTCATTCCCTTGGGGAATTATTAAAACTTCCTGAGCACTTACACATTTATCTTAAAGCTTTGAATAATAAAACTTTAGAGTTGCTTAGCATCTGAGCTTCTACCACCTCTCACCAGTTACTTTCTATTCATATCTACTCTTATTGTTGATTAATAATCAAAGCCACGGTTTCTCATGACAATTGTGTGTTGTGAAGGGGTTGAGAGTGAATTTGAAAACCAGGTGGCTTGTCTTCCTTTTACTAGCTTTGTGAACTAAGCAAATAACTTCTTTGTGTTCCAGTTTTTGTCATCTGTAAAATGAGGATTATTATAGTAACCACTTTCTTACCTCTGTTGTAGGGAGTAAGTGAGCCAGTATGGGCAGTACTTAGTACATTAGTACTTAGAAGCTGTTATCAGAGTTACAGTGGATATTTTTGAAGATAAACTTTATGATAAGATTGAAATTCTGTAAGTTTCCATGCAGACCTGTTTATATTTTACTTATCTATTTAATATAATTTTTGTACTGTGTTATTTGCCAGGCACTATTCTAAGCACCTTGAAAATATAAATCCTTATTTTTAATGACAATCCTATGAGGTAGATTCTATTAATATTCGCATTTTACACTTGAGAATACTGAGGTAAAGAGATTAAGTAATTTGCCCAAGATCACACAGTTACGTTTGTTTTCTTAACGAGTATGATATATCTTGTTTTCATTTGTAATCTAGCTTTTTAAAAAAATTATTTTATTTTTAATTGTCAGATGTTAATTGTATATGGGGCAATCTGTGTTTTGTATTCATTGACATGTCTAGAGACCTGGCCAGGATTTATCACTTCCTTGGCTTCCCAAAAGTCATTGACAAAATGGGGAATTAAATTGATGTAGTCCATGTTTGCCCAAATGTGGAACAGATGTTTGACATTATTTAAGTACTATTGATGGGAGATGAGAAAGTAAATTGTTTTCCTTCCGGCCCCTGAGATGGACTTCTAGCATTCCTATCCCCTGAGCAACAATTTCAGTAGTATATTGAGACATTGTAGCAAGCACAAATACCTCCTTCACATGTGTGGTAACTCCTGTAAAAGCCATTCAGCCCGTTTTAAGAATCATTTCTCTAATAAACAGCTAATGAGTGAACACAGAAAAGTTTGTCTAGGAAGACAGAGATTAGAAATACAATACAACTATGTATGTATTTGTACACATAATTCAGTGTACAGTGATAGACATTGAAGAATTTCTAACAAAGGTGCTAATTGAGAACTTTTATAAAGAAGGGGCAAAATATAAGGGAAGTTCTAATCTAGAACTAAAAACACTAATCTTAGGAATACTTAGGAATGGGATGAGATGGAGGTTAGAATAAAAGGACTTGGAAGGTTTCATGGGAGAAAAAGTGGAGGGAGGTGAAATTACTATAATAGTCTCATTTTGTACAAAAAAGTAGTAAATGTAGTAGATTACTTTGGTGAAAACAGTGGGGTTTGGTGAGGGAAACAGTTAATGTCTTGTTTTCAAGAAATGGTAGAGAAGGATGTGATTATAAGAAAATGGAAATGTGGAATTCTCTGTCCCCAAACTTTTTGTGCAAAATTTAGTTAAAACTCATACTGGTGTGTTCTGGTCTTGTTAGAAGGAAGCAGTTGTAAGTGTTAAGGGTTCAGGGTACAGAAACCTGTGACAGTGTGTGAGACCTGTTTCAGGCAAACTTCAGAGTATTTTTTAGAGGAAAAGCTTGTCATTCATTAATAGTCTAAGCACCTTTAAATCTTTAGTGTTAAAGATTGAAAATAAGAAGGAAGGCAAGGAGATATTAAGCAGATATGAACAAAAAAAAAACCAAACAAACAACATTCAGAGTTAATTAAAAACATTTAACAAGATAATGAAATGAAAAGGGCTAATTTACAGTGCAAGTAACGAGCCCAATCCTATTTGCACAAAAATGTGACAAATAAATGCATAAAGGAAAATTCTATTTGAAATGTGAGAAATTGATCAAATAACTTATTATGGCTTCCTTTCTTCCTTTTGAGAAGGGATCTTGCTGTGTAGTTTAGGCTGGCCTTGAACTAACTCTGTAGCCCAGGCTAGTCTTGAACTCCTGGTGATCCTCCTGCCTCAGCCTCTGTGTGCTGAGATGACAGGTGTGCATCACGATGCCTCACCTGGAAAACTTTAGTATACTATTCTCCCAGTAGATATTCCTAGTAATTAGATATAAGTAAGGACACAACGAAAATAAGTAATAAAAAAAAATGATTTGGTTAATACTGCTAAAACCTTGTATCCCTTGAACAGATAATATCCACTTTGGGGGCATATCCATTGAATGTTTAAAAAAATCAAGAATGTATTTGGATATAAATAAGACATAGATATTACAATTTTTTTACTTTAAGCAATAAAAGTAGATTAAAATTTGTTAAAGAGTAGTAGATCACTTGGGAAATAAAAACTGTACTTTTTAGATCAGTGTAAAACTTTAAAAATTTAGGGTTAATTGAGAAATTATATAAAAGTCTTAAAAATAGTGCCTGGAGAATTGTAAGGGGTTAAGAGATGTTAGCTATGTGAATTCTTAAAGAAAATACAGGTTTTATCATGTTCAAGAGTCTGATCCCATTGGTTATTTGTTAAGTAGCATAGTTGAAAATATGAAGACTAAAGTTCAAATTCATTCTATTTTAATTCATTGAAATAGAATAATTTATGTCTATAGTACAATCAACTTACGTATTCTCATTGTGAATATTTTATCCTCTGGCTTATCTTTCCTTTGTAGTAAATACTACTTTTTGGGTTTTTTTTTTTTTTTTTTTTGGTGCTGGGGATCAAACTCAGGGCCTTGTGCTTATAAGGCAAGCACTCTAAACACTGAGCTAAATCCCCAGCCCCAAAATACTACTTTTGAAGGAAAGCTCTTCCAGAATAAAACCCACTGTACTGGAGAATTTCACATCGTGATTAATGGGAAAGGCGGTGATTTCATATCGTACAAGAACTATTGGGATATGTTATTTTGTAGACCCTATTAAAATAACACTTTATATATTCTAGCCCAGATGCCTGAGTGGATGCCTGCCATTTTCTAAGCTATCCCACCTTGCCTTGCTGCCCTAATGTAATTTGGCAGCAAGTGAGTCCAGATGCAGAATACTGGGTCTGATTTGCCATTGGTATGCACTTTGTTTAGATGTCTACTGGTTTGTCTTTGACAAATTTAAGTAAATGAAATTGATACTTTTACAGGATTTGCTTTAGACTGTTGAACTGTACGGTGAGGTGGTGCTAAAACAGAATAGTTTTTAAGTTAAGCTGCTTGCAGAGTGATCTGCACTATCTTTTGGATATCTTTTATAACTGCTATGGTGGGCGAGGAATCATATTTGTTTTTGCAGGCAAGTTAATGGGTTAAAATAGTAGCAGAAACTGCCTTCTAGTAGATTCAAAAAGTGCTGCACTTAACCACTTGCTGAGGGCATTTAAAATAAAGAATCAGGCAAAGTCATTTGCCATCTAGTTTGTTTTTGAGACTATTGAAAAGCAGAGATTCATAATGAAAGTATGATATCATATACATGACTCTGTGTGTGTGTGTGTGTGTGTGTGTGTGTGTGTGTGTGTGCGCGCACCTGTGTATGTTTTGGTTCAGTGTTCCTGTTTATTCTGTGGTTGAAAAGACCATGGAGAATTTAAAAATGACTTAATATTCTTATTTGCAGTTTTTTCAGTTGCTTGAAATCTTTGAAAGTAGTGACTAGTCATAGAACAGTGTCAGTGGTGTACAATTTAGAGTCCTGTTAGCTTAATGAGGAGGGGGAGGACTAGAGTCAGAGAATCTCAGGAGTCTGATTCTAGAAAAATGCAGGAAACATTGGCTTTGTTGGTTTTCTAAATTTTTAATAAAATGCTTACCAATTGTTTGATATAAATGCATTTATATTGATATTATTTCTTGCAGAGAAGTTTTCTAAATTTTACTTGGAATTTTATTAACTCAATATTAGAAAATCCCAAATATTGTCCTCCTTGTTTCACCAACACTTTGAGATTTTCATTGTGAACCGGAGATGTAGCTAAATAGAGGAGTACTTGTCAAGCATGCATGAGGCTCTGGGTTTGATCCCCAGCAAAGACTAAGAAGAATTCCACTGATTTTTAATTCTTTTAAAAAGTTGTATTTAAATAAATTTATTATTAATGCTTAGAGAATGCAGATATTGTTATTTAAATCATACTGTATTCATTAATGTGAACAAAGTCTTTTAAAATCTTCATTTTGGGATTGTCTTTTTTAATAGCAAATGAGAATTATAAGTGACTCAAAGAAGAAAATTATTTAAAATAAGGTAATAGATTGTGATATGTTGTAAGAATTCTAATTTTTGTACTAGCAATATATAATAAAATATTTAAGAAAAATCTAGCATAACTGAAATTAGAAATTGTTCATGTATTCTTATTTAGAAGTACCTTTCATAATGGAAGGCAACTTGAATTGCTCCACACTGGAAAATTTAATGTACCACTCAATTACTATTCTTTAGCTCAATTTAAAATAATAAATTGAGAGTAAGGTCTTAATGCAGTGTAACCTTTGGAACGTTAGAAATAACCTCTTTCTTTCCAGAAATCAGTATACAGTAGGGGCATTAGTTTTATCAGACACCATGAATAGATTTGTAATAGCATTTAGACCTTTATATAAGAATACTCCTTTCTTCTGTCTTACTAAGCTTATTCTAAGTATTAGTTTAAAGATGATATTGTTATAATATTAGAAAGGATACTTATTTTAAAGCCTTTTGATGACATTCAGATTCTGGTGAAAGATTAAATTTAGGATTTTGTTAATATTTTATTTTATGGAATAGCTCTTTTGAAAGAATGTAAGATGGCAGATATCTTGATAAAATTTTAGTTATGGAAAGGTTTCTTTATTCTTTTTTCTTTTGTAGTCATACTATAAAGGTATGAAACTATAGAATATATTAAGTCTTTGAGAAAATGTAAAAGGACTTCATAAAAAGTGTTGTCTTATGATGCTACCACTTAATGATGGCCATCAGCTTTTGCTTTCAGTATAAAAGCAGATTTTCTATGCTAGGTGAAAATGTTCACAGAAACTAATTTACATACCCTCTCAAATTCCTTTTGGAATAGGGGAGGATAGAAATAAGCAAATAGTAATAAAACTAATTTGCATCTCTAAAATGTTGGTCTTAATGGTATTGATGGAAGGTTTCCAATTTGTAGCAAAGTAGTGATTTTTAAGGAAACAAATTATATTGACATGTATTTTATTTTAAAAATATAATGCCAGAATGCTGTGTTGGACAAATTTATCCCTATTTCTTCCGTTAACCAACTAATGAACACAGAGTCTTGATTTTGTAAGCAGACTTTGACGATCTTTCAATTTGATAATTTTCAGAGCTGTAGATACAGATACCTAGAGGATAGTAATGGTTTTGATTTGGACTATTAATCTTTAATGGATTTATTCCTTTTTCTGTATTATCCGTGGGTTCTCAAAACAGTTTGTGACCACTTGTCTTAGGAATCATTTTAACATATAGATTCCTAGGTCCCACCACAAAAACCTGACTGTTCTTGTTTTGTTTTGGTTTGTTTTTTGAGACAGCCTTTCTGTGTAGTTCAGGCTGGCCTTATAACCCACTCTGGCCTTGAACTTGCAGCGATCCTCCCGGCCTCAGCCTCCTGAGTGCTGGGATTACAGGCGTGTACCACTACACCTGGCTGGAAACCTGCCTTTTTATTAAGAACCTCTGATTTTTTTATGGCTAAATTTGAGAACTGTTTTTGCTCTAGATCAGAGGTTGGCAAGCCTTTCCCATAGAGGTAATCAGTGTTTTTGGATTTGAGGACCTTATGATCTTCATTGCAATGACTCACTTCCACCTTCCTTACACAAAAGCAGCAAGAGACCATACAGAAGGAAATGGGGAGGGCCAGCCGCATTTGGTCCCAGAATTGGCCGACCTCTGGTAGGGTCAGTGCTTTTTACTCTGTGCTTCTTTTCTAATGCATTCTCTTTTAAATTGGTTTTAATCAGATGAACTTTGTGCTTATTTTTTGATAATTGAAGGAAATTCATAAATATAAACACTTTCTGTATATATATTTAAGAACTTACCACTCCATTTATTGAAATACAGGATAACAAAATAATGCATATTTTTGTTAATTTTCATAAGATAACAGGAAATATAAAAATGACAGTTTTATCAAATTTATTCAATACAACAATTGACAAGTTGAAATGACACCTGTCCAAGCAACAATCGGGATAATCAGTATGTAAACAAACATGCTGCCCTAGTGACACTCAGGGTAAACTGTCAAGTGGTTAATAAATTATTACATGTAAAATGTTTATAATGTTTAAAACCTTTTCTGTGTTAATATTAAGAGTGTGATTATCTTAGTTCTAATGATGTAATCTGCTTCTAAGGTTCCTGTGGCTAGAGCAAGTATTCTTTGGCTAATTGGAGAAAACTGCGAACGAGTTCCTAAAATTGCCCCTGATGTTTTGAGGAAGATGGCTAAAAGCTTCACTAGTGAAGATGATCTGGTAAAACTGCAGATATTAAATCTGGGAGCAAAACTGTATTTAACCAACTCCAAACAGGTAAGAGGCTATCAAATATATACTTTGCTCTTTACTCAGATAAAGCCACTAATGTTTATTTACGAATGTTATGGTTTAGATCTAAAATGTCCCCCAGGAGTCTCCCGTGTTCAGAGGTGGGACTTCTATAAGGTGATTGGACCATGGAGATGCTGTGTTCTTCAGCGGATTGAAGTTCATAGCTGACTTTGTTGTTGGAGGAGCAGCCTGTTGGAAGAAGCAGGTTTCTGGGGACCTGACCTGGCTGGGTTGTTCTTGTCCCTGGGTTGTTCCTCTCTGCTTTCTGGCTGCCATGGGTTTAGTGGCTGTCCTGCGCCATACCCTCTGCCATGCCATTTTTGCCTTGGAGTCACAGCATGTGCACTGAGCCTTCTGAAATTATGAGCCAAATTAATCTCTCCTCCTTTACCTCATGGGTGTCACATGTTTTGTTCTAGTGACAGGAAAGCTGACTAATGGAATGCATTTAGCAATTACTGTTTCAAATTCTGTGTTAGATGGTAGTAATGCAAAGAAGTGACAGTCTAGTCAGTGAGAAAAAGAGATGCAAAAATGGAATAGCAGGTGGTAGACGCTATAGTAGGAATATTGAGATACCGTGGACTCCAGGGGAGCTTCTGAAGGTGTCAAGTAGGAGGAGGAGAGAGGGCTGAGGAAGTTTCATAAGGGACGAGACTCTTGACTAAGCACTTGTAAGGAGTGGTTTACTGTGCAGCATAAGGAGAGAGCGGAGCAGATGGCCAGAGATGCGAAACAGCCTGGGGGTTTTAGGAAGGTTTAAAACTGAGTCTGGAAAGATAAATACTGTGGTCTGAATGTTTGCACCCCCCCAAAGTATATCTTGATTCCATGTCACCAGTGCTGTGACATTAGGAGGTGGGGCCTTTGACAGATGTTTGGGTCATGAAAGTGGGGCCTTTATGAATGGATTTAACACCTTTAAAAGAGAGACCCAGGGCAGCTAGCATGCTTCTTGCCATGTGTGGACACAGTAAGAAGGTACCATTTATAAGCTGGCGTGCAGGTCCTCAGATACCAGTCTGCAGGTGCCTACAGAGCTGGGAGAAGACGTTTCTGTTGTCTTTGTCTTTCCAGTCTGAATAGTGCTTTGTTATAGCAGTCCTGATGGACGAAAGCATGAGGCGCATGTGTGCTCTGCCGACTTGCAGGGCCCTCATTCTACAGGTGAAACCATTAAAATCTTTTCAGCGGTGGGATAGTTTACCAGGTGTTGTGCATTTTAGAATAGTCATTGAAGTCCATTAACAGTCTTGATAAGAGGAGTCGCATTTTCTCTTTACGTGTTAAACCAAAATGTTTTCATCATTTTTCTTGCACCTGAGTTGCTATTCCTCATGGCTGGAGGACTTACCTGTTCAGTAAGATTGGAAGAGTTATTGCTTGTTTGCAGCTAAGCATCTCAGTAGGTCTTAGATTCTGTGTCTGGTCTCAGATTTTCCCTTTCTCTCTGACTCTTGCTTTTGCCTTGTGTGACTTTCTTTCTTCACTCCTTCTTTCTTTCTGTCTTTGTATTTGTCCCCTGCCCCGAAACTCTCTGCCTAAGTATCTTTCTGGCGCTGTTCAGCTCTGCGCCACTCTGCCCTTTCCTAGAGCGTAACGTCTGTCACTGTGTGCTTCTCTTCTGTTTGTGTTTGTGTGTCTCTGTGCGTCTCCCTCTGCCTGCCCTCATTCTCTAGGGTGCTGGTGTTTCCCCTTTAGAATCCTCACACTCGTTGCTGTGTTTGGGGATAGTCTGCGTCCCGCACTGTGATGTGAGTTGTGTTACTATAGCTTCCGGTGGTGGCATGTCTGTGGCATGTGCGCTGCAGCTGGCTGTTTGTTTCATGAATGCTCTAAAAGGCTCGCCATCACTGGCTCACACTGAGCAGTGTAATCAGATACTTGCAAAGATTGGAGGATATTTCCATAATTTGGATTTTTGTCTTTTCATTTTAAGTTCTCTTTCACAGGAAGTAAGCACTTTCAAGTATCTTCAAGCTTCTTCATGTAATGAGATAAGCTTGTTATTGAGCTTCCTGTTTATTGATAAAACTGGGAGTTTTAACCTCTTCATTAAATCCATGTGATAAAAATCAATATTAATACCTATAATATTATGATTTTTCTGTATGGTTTGGGAAACTTCTGGAGATATTGGTAATGGTTGCATAGTAGTGTGAATATACTTATTGCCACTAAACTGTGTACTTCAAGTGGTTCAAATGTTAAATTTTGTTTATTTAACTTGGTATAAAAGAAAGTGACAGAAAAAATTACAGTCAGCTTTCCAGGAAAAATACCAATAGAAATCAAACCTGTTATGACCAGATGTTGGAATTTGCGGGCAGATATTTTGAAGTAACTGTAACAGTCAGTGATACAAAAGAAAATACACTCACAATGAACAAAAAGATAAGAAATCTCAGCAGAAACACAGAAACTGTAAAAGAGACTCAAGTAGCAGTTCAATAGTGAAAAATAGAAATCTGAAAAATCTACATTGTATATATTTTGAGTATTGTATGTTCAACTTAACATTTAAATATTTTCTCTTTAATTTTTTTATTTAAAAAATTTTTGATGAGTACATGTTTAAAATAAATTATGAATACATACATTGTGGGGAATATTTTCTCTTTTGATTCTAAAGCTATTTTAAAGCTGTTATAAAGCTGCTTTAGTTTTTAGAATCTGCTACCTTATAATGTATTTGTGATATGTGACAGCTTCCCTGTATTGTAACATACATGTTTCTAAAAATCATCGTGCTATTCAAAAATCATAATTAAAAATATAGGGATTATTAGAAAACTAAAGCTAGAACCACAACACTCAAAAACTCGATTGGTAACACTTTTTTTTTTTTTTAAGAAATAGGAACCTAAGAAAAATAAGAGCACACTTTTATACATATTAAGGACAAAAAAGCGTGTAAAAACTATCATGAATCTTTATCTTGAAAATGACCCGAGGTTATGCGTGGACGTGGGTGTTGGGAAGGTTGGACTTGTGGCGTAGGTGGAAAGAGGAGTCTGCGCTGCTGTTAGGACGAGCATTGTGGGTCACAGTGGCCCGCAACAGTGCAGATACTAACATCTCTGGTAGGTGCTTCCCTAAGCAGCCCTCTTTTCCTGGGTGCTGGTATTTCCTGCAGGAGAAATCCCACACCAAATTCATGTTATGACCCACCTGCTCTGTAATGCATCATCTGAGTTGGAACAAATGTGCATTTTCAGAACAAGCTTTAGAGCAGAACTGACTGTGCCCACCACACACAGCTGTTTTGAGGGTTAAATGAGACCATCCGTTGAAATTGTTCACATGGGAAGGGGAACAAGGGAGGGGAGGAGGGAAGGAACAGGGACAAGAGGGACAAGAGAAAAAAGAATGGGAGGAAAAAACTGGGAACAAAGCTTTTGTAAGTAGGGAGGGAGGGGAAGGAAATGGGAAAAAAAAGAAGCAGCAGAAAAAAAAATCAATTAAAAAAAAAAAAAAAGAAAGTGGTGTAGATTTCCTGGCATGTGAGAGTGCTTAGTTCATGTCTGGTACCCGTTTCTTTTGAACCCTGGTTTATACTGTTATCAACTGCTTGGTTTTTCTTTTAAAAAAATGATTTTTTACAGTAAGGGAACTAGTTCCATTACTGAGAATCTCTCTCTCTTTTTTTTTTTCTTTTTTAGGAAAAACAATTATTTGGGATTATCATACTGAGAAAAGTATACTGAAATCCTTCTTTTTTGATAGCTTGTGGAAAAATAATTGTTAGCTATAAGTATTAAGAGTAGAAAACTAGAATATGCTCACAGGGGAGTAATTTCATTGTCGTATGTGAAAAAAGAGAAAGGGCTGGGAAGTTAGTCAAAACTGCTGCAGTGTGAAGCTCTTCAAGCATACTGTAGACATAATGTAAAGATATAGCACGATTTTCACTGAAAGAGTCTGCTCAAGTTTGAGGCAAAAAGCTAAAATTTATTCAAACTGATTAATAGCAATTACAAAGTTAGTGAATAAAATTACTTTTAACAAACTTTTTCTAATAGTGTGCCATCTTTTAAATGTAATGTTACATACCACAAGTTACTTACATGTAGTGATAAGTAACATAAATTACTTATTGTGTAGTGAGAAATAACATTTTTCATAACTCATGTTTGTATTTTTAATTAGGAAATATTGCAAAGCAGTGGGAAAATATGTATATCTGTCAATAAGATTAAATTTATACCACCATTTGGCATGTTTATCACTTTTTAAGAAAAGGAATGGAGGAGATAGAACTAAGACTGTAGGACTCTGTTTCCATCTTCATTTTTTCCCCATTGTAAGCACTGCCTTATTGCTGGTACGTTTCATTCAGTCCAGCATGTTATAACAGCAAACATACTCAAATACCTCATCTTCGACAGAGGAGCCAAACACCCTCACTGGAAGAAAAACAGCGTCTTTTAATAAATGTTATGGGAAAAATTGGCTTGACACATTTTTCCAAAAACTAAAACTAGATATGTGTCTCTCACCATGTGCTAAACTAAAATCAAAGCGGATCAAAGATCTAAACATTAAAGGAGAAACACTAGATCTGCTGGAAGATAGATTAGGAAGAACTCCTGAAGACATAGGTGTAGTCAAAACTTTAAGAACAAAACTCAGACTGCATGGGAACTAATACAAAGAATCAGTGGTTGCGATCACATCCTTTTAAAATCTTTTGCACAGCAAAAGAAATCAACAGAGCGGGGTGACAACCCACAGAATGGGAAAAAGTTTTTGCCATCTGTTCCTCAGACAGAGGTCTAACATCTAGAATATATAAAGAACTCAAAAAAATCAAATCCCCCAAGTTTAAAGACCCAATACAAAAATGGGCATCTGAAATGAATAGACAAAGGGCAAATAAATATATGAAAAAGTGTTCAACATCACTGGTCATTTGAGAGATGTAAATTAAAACAACACTGAGATTCCATCTCACTCCAGAAAGAACAGCTATTATCAAGAAATCAACCAATAACAAATGCTGGTGGGGCTGTGGGGAAAAAGGAACCCTCCTCCACTGTTGGTGGGAGTGTAGGCTGGTCCAACCACTGTGGAAATCAGTGTGGAGATTCCTCAGAAAACTACAACTAGAGGTTCCCTTTGACCCAGCTATTTTTCTGCTGGGTATCTTCCCAGAAGAATTAAAAACATCATACCACAGCAGTATATGTACAAACATGTTTATAGCAACACAATCTGTAATAGCTAAGTCTTGGAAACAATCCAGATGCCTAGCAACTAATGAATGTCTAAAAAAGTGGTTCTTTAATACAGTGGAGTACTACTCTGCCATAAGAAAGGATAAACTCGAAACATTTATAGGTAAATGGATGCACCTTGAGAACATACTCTTAAGTGAAATAAATCAGACACTCATGTTTAAATACCGCATTGTTTCTCTGGTGTGAGAAATGGAAAGTGTAAATAAGAACCAAAATGTATTATATTGGGAAGGGGAAGGAATTGTTCAAATGGGAAAGGGAACCACGGAGAGGGAAAGGGAAAGGAATGGAGGGACAAGAAAAAAGAATAGAAGGAAAAAAATGGAAAAATGTAAATAAAGTTATTGTAGATAAGGAGGGGGAAAGGAGTGGAAGGGAGGTGTGGGGAAGGCAGAAACCAATATATATCATGTACAGGTACAAATGAACTGTGGTGAATGTGATCATTAGGTATATCTACAATGTACCAATACATGTTCTTAGTAAATAAAAAAAATCTGGCATGTTTTACGTTTTTATTATATGAATATGTATTAACAATGTAGAGGGTTACTGTTTTGATTCACGTAGGTGTTCTACTTTAGGTGTACTTTTTTCTTTTTTTGTGATAAGGTCTTGCTATTCAGGTCAGGTCAGCCTTGAACTCACTATATAGCCCAGACTGACCTCAAACTCAGCAGTCCTCCTGCCTCAGCCTCCCAAGTGCTGAGATACAGGCGTGCACCACCACACCTGACTCTATGTATACTGTTTGCAACCTTTTCCACTTAATATATTTTGAAAAATCTATATGTGTAAATGTAGTTTATTTTAATCTCTGTCTTGCATTCTATAAGACAGTTAAGTTTCTACTTTTCTGCTATTAAGAAAACATTTTATTCATTGAGTATGTTGTGATTTTCAGTGAGAAATTTTGATTACACTGATGTTTTGGGGTTCTTTCCTGCAGTTAAAAAGCAAATTTCCTCTTCCTCTTTCCCCCAAGATCCTTTAATATGATTTTGTAAAAGAAGCTAATGTGGTATGCAGTGACATCTCTACCCTATTTTGAACATACACTTTTTTAATTGAAAAACTCAAATAAATGTAACATATATAGAGGCTGACCTTACAGAAAACGTTTCAAGAGTCAAAAAGTTGAATACTGAACTCTGTTTATTCGTGAAATTAAGAAATTAATCAGATAGAACACTAGCACTTTTTAGATTTGCCTCTGGTGTAAATAAGACTTTCTGTACCTCTTCTCTTCATTTACAGTATCAGTATCATTTACATTTATCATTTTATTTACGTGTATCTCCACATCTTTCCTTTTAAAAATAATAATTAAATGGAACCAGTATTAATCTTTACTATGCTGAATTCTACTTTTTTGTATTCCTTAAATTAATTATGTCTCTAAGCTGATTTTAGAACTATATTTTAAATGACCTGCTGTGTTGTTTTTTCCTGTCTGATAAACTAGTTCGCATCAGTTAAAGACCTTTGGTCAGTGACAGACCACGTGTGTGACAGTGGTCGCGTGAGATGTGTTGTCTAGTGATGTCCACGAAATCACCTAATGATTGTCGCAGAGTGACTCCTCATTAGTCATGCATGGATGTAGTATAAAAGAGCTATTACTTGATAAATATTCACTACTCTATTACTTGTTAGAGTATTTAGGTAAAAATATGATTCCCATATTATGAAAAGTTGTTAATGAGTTTTAATTTTTAGAAAACATTTCCCCCAAGTCAGTTTTCCTTTGTCACTGTGACTGAGAATCTGCCTGAAGAAAATGTGGTTGATGTAAGTAGCATTAGATGTTAGTTGGTACCTTAATGGTTCCTTAAATCTAAACAGGCATATTAATCTAAAATCAAAGTTTAATAAATAGTATATAAGACATCAAATATTTGTGTTAATGAGAATATATAGTATTCTATTTGGTTGTCATATATAATTTATAAATAAAATATTTAACTATAATATTTAATGTTCCTCTTGAGTTTGATTTGAGCCTGTAGTGAAATCAAAATGCCATGATTGTTTACTTAAACATTGTCTATTCTCTTTGTAACAGTTACTCTGGACAGATCTAATTTATGTTGCCTCCGGATCCTATTCAGTTTAGGATGTGTCCCAAGTTTTAAATTTTCAATGAAGTAGTATTATCCATGGTCTCATTAAAGTAAGACCAAGTAGGTAATTAGACCTCTGCTTTGAACTTCAGACTCTTACGTGGTTTTATCTGGTGGTGTGTAAGACACCTCTGCAGGCAACAGAGATTTCCTTTTAATGGATATAACATTTAAGCCTGAAAGACTTTGTTTATCTTTCCAACCTTTTCTTTGTGTGTGCTCTGACTCACTTCTCACTTGGAAAACAGCATGCAGGGAAAGTGAGGAGCCCTGACTAGGTGGGAGGGGGGCAGTTGAGGAAGTGTTCACCTGCCAGCAGCCTGGCGGACCAGCACGTTGTGCCGAGGCCTGTGAGACGGGTGAGACTCCAGGCCGCCAGGGGACAGAGTCAGGAAAACATGGGAAGTTGTTATAGGTGAAATATGTGCAGGAGGCAGAGACTGAACAGGCCTGTTACAAATCATTAAAGAGAGTGGTCACAGCACTTCCGCTACAGTAGTTCTGTCATTTATTATATGGTATAAATCTAAAACCTATTTTATTTTATCATTTGGCAGTTTTTTTATTTTGTTATAAACTCATCAGCAATAAATTTTTAAAGAGTAAAGTGTTTATTTAATGAAGAATAGAGATGTGAATTTCCATTTCAGTACCTAACATGCACAAAGTGTTTATGACATTTACTGTCTACCTTAAGAGGTGCCGTGCCACTGACCACACAACAGACCTGTTATAAAGAGATTGACATCTATTTACGAAGTTAGGGTAATTTTAAGAAGATTATGCCTCAGGGGACAACCTGATGTATACAAGTACGGAAGATGTTTACATAAACTTCTCAAAACATGTCTTCATTTAGGTCAAACAACTTTTTAAAAATTCATTTTTCACTCCAAGTCTTCTTTTGCATGTGTGAAAAATGAAGCATTACCTGTTAATATGTTACTTTCATTAGTAGAGAAAGGACTCAAACTGCCGATTTTGAAATAGAGAATAAATTAATTCCAGTAGAGTTCGACTCTTGGCTTGGAGTATTGTGTTTGTTATGTCAGTGCTTTTGTAAATGGAATCTGGAAAGCTTTTAAAAGTTTATTCTGTCAGAAATGCGGTAAATTCTATTATAAATTTAAAAACCAGTATTGAAGATAAAATCATTTGTTTTTGGTGGAAGGAAGTTGTCATGGTGAAATCTTATTAAATTAAGAAAACTAGGGAACAGAAATGTTTTTAGAACAGGTGGTGGTGGAAGCAAACAAACACGGATGTTCAGCCAATTGAAATGAGGCTTCAGTAGTCAGATTTACTGATAGATACAGGTTAACTGAACTACAGCGTTTGTGTGATAGTGCTGATGGTACCCACTTTACTTACTGTGTGTTGGTTAACAGGATTTTAGAAATAACCATTTTATGTAATATTGGCTGAAAAATGTTCTTATAAGTGAGTCTTGGGTATACTGGTTAGAATTTAAAAATTCTTTGGAAATTGCTGGAATGTCACCAAATGAAATAGCAAAACCCTTCAGTTTTTTTAAGTTTTTAGTATAGCAGTTCTTGGAAAGAAATCTTACAAACAGACTGAAATTTAGCTCTGTGAGAACAAGGGCAGAATTTAATTGGGGGATTCTGGGGGTATAGCTCAATGGTAAAGTACTTGCCAGACATACACAGATGCCCAAAAAGGTTTAATTTGACTGTGTGTTATTTGTATTGTCATGAAGATTTTTTGATGGAGCACCTATTTTTAATTAGGTTGGTTTATGTATTATTGTATTGGAATGACACAAAGTCGTGGTTGATTTTGTAGTACGTAAATTTGATGAAATGTTTAGAAAGGAAAATAAAGTAATATTTGAAAGATTTATCTCAACAAAATTATCAAAATGGGTAATGTGAAACACTTGAGTTTGAAATATTTACAGTTTTCAACACAGAAAGGGGATTTGAGGATATCCTTCATTCAACAGAATTTTCTTTATACTTACCAGCTGTTTCAGAAATCCTCGTAAAGAGGATATTTTCTCTGTTAAAAACATTATGGTGTACAGAAAAAAGTAAATTGAACATACCGAGAATTTTGTAAGTATTAATCGAAATTTAATTTTGAAAAAAGTCAGTAATTTTTAAAGACTTAAGACCACATAAAATACATTCTTTGGAGAAATACTCATGTGTTGGTACTAGAGATTGCTACAGCAAATGGAGTACTGGATATGAATGGGTGGTGCACATTCATAACGCAATTATTCTACTTATGTTTTAATGCATATCGTATGCAGATGTGCTTTTATATCTTAGGAATAATTTTATTTTTGAAAATGGATTTTAATAGAACTGGTTTATACATAGTGTAAGTTTGCTGATATAATACACTTAAGTCGTGAATACATATTTTTAAGTTATGTAATTTTGATTACTTTAAATGCCTTATTTCACTCTTAGTCTGTTAATATTTTGAAAAAGTTTAATTTTCTGAAAGTTAATTTTATGGACAGGAAATATAAGCAAAATTATCACTGCGTTACCTCAAAAAAATCATTACAATTGACTTAATTTCTTTGATTTATTTAAATTGCAGATCCTAAGTCTCAGTGCTCAAATGGACTTTAAATTTAACTAGTTGTAAACTCTTACTATACACTTGAGAACACTAAAGGTCTAGTTTGCCACGTTGTCCCAGCGAGATAGTTGTACTTAGTGTACCACAGTTACTTTTAGATTGGTGTCGAGCTGCACTCCTCATCTGGTGACTGCCTTGCTAATTGTCTTGAAAATGAATCATAGAGTTTTTCCTTTATGTTGTTGAACCAACATAGTTTAGCAATTAGTGATAGTAATTGTTGGTGACCAAATTCAGCTAAGTACTTACTAACATTTTTACTTGTAGTTTTTTAATTGTACTTTAATAAAACTAGGCTAATGCTCTTTGAAAAGTACTCTGCTACTGAAAGATGGTTGCTTTCTATCCAAATCAGTTATCTTATCCAATTATTTTTGTAAAGGAGTTTACCACACCATTGCTGTACTTTGACCTGCTGTGCTGGAGTTGTCTTTAGTTCTTCCTTGATGGATTTCATTTTTATCTGTTTCTAATGTGTATAAAATGTTGTAATATAAATGATTTAGTATTCATCAGTTCACTTTCCCCAAGTTTTATGAATCCTGTTTTGCTTATAGTTACAAGTATACATGTACTGTATAGCCTTCTAAGTTAAAACTATGCTTTTTCTGTAAAAGAAATTGTAGTTTAAAATTCAAACCTACTGTAACATTTCTATTTTGATTTAATTATTATTAAAATTATCTCAATGTATGTTAATGTAGTACATTCAAAAATTGACTTAGGAAGACTTATTATGGTATAAAAGCTACTATAATAAGTTGTTCCCTTACATAAATAAATAAATGACCAATATTACCAGAGGCTATAAGCAGCATGGAGGAAAAATGGAAGAAGTCTTTTATCCTAGTTTTTAGAGGGCATCAGCAGCTTGCTTTTATGAAAAAGTAACAGCTAAATGCACTGCAAATAATTTGCAGTAATCCAGTTCAGTGATTCATGTGTCTGCTTTAATGGGTCATAATTCAGGGTAAAGTAACTGAGTGCAGTCAGAGTGCAGACACTGCTTATGCCAGGGACAGTATCTCTTCATAAAACACACCTCAGGAGAAGCAGTTTGCCAGCCCCCTAATACTCTCTGATGTTTTGATGTCCTGCATATTTTTCCGATTAAGTTTTGAGTGCCATGTTTTTAGTTGTATTTCCACATTCATTATTCTCACGTAGACCCTTCAGCAGGTTTGCCATATATGATTATTTTTTTAATGATGCCTTTCTTTCCACTTCAGCAGTTTAATAATCTAGCACATGGCTGCTTCTCAGTACTCAGCATTCACCTCCCCAATACAGAAGAGGACATGTGCTTTGGCTTCAAAATTCCATTTGCCGTGTTAGAAATGCATATTCCCTACGGAACAACATTTGTTTGACATAACCATTCATTTTTATTATGTCTTTAAATATGTTTATCCAGAGTTATCAATAATCATAAATAACTGTATTCTTGTCTTGTTCTGTTTTTTTCCAACAGACAAAATTGCTTACCCAGTACATATTAAATCTCGGCAAGTATGATCAGAACTACGACATCAGAGACCGCACAAGATTTATTAGGCAGCTTATTGTTCCGAATGAGAAGAGTGGAGCTTTAAGTAAATATGCCAAAAAAATATTCCTAGCACAGAAACCTGCACCACTGCTTGAATCTCCTTTTAAAGGTATTATTGTCAGATTATATAAGTGTAAAAGATATGTTTATCTAAAACATTATGGCAATATGTCACATTTCTAATGTGTTTAAAATTTATCTTTGAAGATATAAATGATTAACAGGTATAGATAGATAAGAACGATGTGCTTTCTCTTCATTCATATATTTTCCAGAGCAAGTTTTATATTAGTTGAAGTTTATATTTTTATAGGCCTTATTGTCTTTAATTTCAGGTCTTCTGATTGATACTCTTACTAGACAGCTTAATGAAATAATAGAATTGTGTTATCATTGTAAAACTGACTTAATTTCTATTTTAAATAGTTTTATAAGGCATATGTCATCTTAATAGTGAGTTGTTATTAAATATTCTTTGTACACTAATGTCAACATTTCTAGGAAGAATTATTTCATAAAAATATTCCTTTATATTTTGTTTCACAGGGAGGGAGCCTGTTTTTTCCCAGCTTTTTAAAAAGGACTAATGAAATATTTTATCAGTTTAACAGTAAGCCATTCCAGTTGAAATCAAATGATCATATACCTTGGTTTTCATATTTCTTCCTATTTAATTGATGTAAAATGATAAAAAAAACTATTCAGCTTTATAGAAAAACTATTTAAATTCTGGGTGTGTTAGTGCCAAGACATGTATATGGATTGTTTAACTGTGCTGTCATTCTTAATATTCACAGTAAAGTAATTTTTAGAGAAGCTACATTTCAGAGCAACACCTCTAAATACACTGACTGATTAGCTTTTTTATTGACCATTATGGGGGAGATTATTGTAATCTATGGACTGAAATCAGTTTTTTGACCTATGAAGAGCTTCCTAGTTTATATTTATTCCTTGACATTTGAGGTAATATGCCAATTATCTTGAGCTCTGATTGTGATTGTTCTGTTATCTACGGCACATACTGTTTATTTTATATTTTCCTCTGTTTTTAATAGATAGGGATCATTTCCAGCTTGGCACCTTATCTCATACTCTAAACATTAAAGCGTCTGGGTACCTGGAATTATCTAATTGGCCAGAGGTGGCGCCGGACCCATCAGTTAGAAATGTTGAAGTAATAGAGTTGGTAAGTTGACCTTTCTGGAATTAATTTTGTTCAAGCAGTGGGAAATTCTAGCATAACTGTTGTGTTATATAAAAGCTTTTTGGGGGAATTGAAAACTGTTCTGGTATTTCTAAATGTCATATGTTCGACATACCTCGCCTGTATGGGAACCAAACAATGTGGCATTCCTGTGCCATTGTACGTGTACTGTTCCTTTCTTCAAGGAAACAGAGAATTGAATTCTCTGCATCATTGCCACCCACATTTGTGCGACTACATTTGGAGCTGTGTAGATTCAATTTCTAAGGTACTTAGTTTCATTGGATTGAGCCTTTTCTACTTTGTTAGAGATTCGTAAGCTTCCTGTCAGTGTTTTTTTCCTAATTTTTGCTGTTCTTTTCCAGAAAAAACCTTACAAAGTGTTCTTCTGGATTTTCTGATGAACCTGTTTTAAGTGAAGCCTAAACATTTATAGGGAGCATTGTGTACCTTTGACAAAGTCACAGTTAAAGCAAGCAATATGTTGCTTTCACATTTAAAACATCCTATATAAATATTCTTTTTCTAGATATTTAAAAAATTACCAGCCATGTGCTTAAAATAATTAATTTTTCCTAATCTCTGTTTCTTCTTCTATAAATAAGAAATATAAAGGGTCTTCTGATTGTATTTGGAAATTATTTGAAATATATCTAATATTTTTAGAAGTAGAATTAATTCAAAATGAGCATTTAAGAATTATAATCTTTTTCTGGTAGCAAGATACATTAAACTAGAGTTCAGATAACCAGAGTTCTTTACCACTAATTCCTGTCGAAAAGTTAACTTCCTTGCTCTTTACTCTTTCATATACAACAGAAATTCTTAATTACTTTAAATATAATTTCTGTAATGAGCATAGCTATGTAATTTGATTCTTCTGAGAATTATGTTTCTTTTGACTACTGAAACTTGTCTTGGCGCTGGAGTGTGGCCAGAAGCAATGTTGAGCAATAGTAGCTCTGTTTAGCAAACTCTGGCAGTGCACTATGACATTTGACTAACATCATCGTGTTTAAACCTCAGAATGATTGGATGTGCTGCTTATTCTTGGTTAATCACATTTTGCGGATGAGCAGACCGAGGCTCAGAGCACCTAAGTAAATTGGCTGCATATACCTAGCTCACAAGTGGAAGGACTGGGATTCCGGCCCAGGTCCATCTGATTTCCAAGTCCCGTGGTTGTGCTGACCGCTTTTCATCATGTGACATGAGGAGAGGAAGCTTAAGCAAATTTGCAAGTCTGTTTTATCGTAAGGCTTAGCACCATCATTGTCATGTCTTCACAGACTGTCTCTGTGTGGAGGTGGCCTGAGAAATAATATAAAAATTATGAAAGCTAACTGCACATCTCTTCCTTCTTGCAGCTAAGTTTCTTGATTTCTAGTCAAATCTATATATTCCTAAGTAATCTTAAACATTTGCCTTATTTATGCAGCTTTTGGTCAGACACTAAAATATGAAGATAATTTTCCTTGTTATGATTCTTTCTACAGATACATTTTCTCCTAATTTCTTATTATGCCTGTTGTTTTTATGGTTTTGTCTTTTTTCCATTTTAGGGTATGTAATGTTTCGGCCCAAATAAACCATCCTGTTATCCTCCTGCTACATCTACTCACCTTTCTGCCCCCCTAAAAAAGGTTTATCTTTGCAGAAATTGATAGCAGTGCTGTGCAATTTAATTTGGTCTCAGCAGTAGCCGTATATTGGCTGATACACTGGTTGGTTGGCTGGCTTCTTCCATTTTCATGTGTTCTTCTAAGCCTTAACTACCTTATAAGGACAAGACTTAAATAACCTATTTTCTTATGTTCTTTTCAATTGCCTGGTTCAACAGAGGCAAATTGATTTCTTTTTCATTTTGCTGACTACGTTCATGAAATTAGTAATTGATAACTCATGGAAAATAATTATAGGTGATGGAACCATGTTAAAGCAAACTGTCTCTCTCTGTTGATGACATGCGCAAGTTTATTGGTCTCACACATACTGGCTTAAAACTATTCCGCGAAGGATACAATTAAATATAAATATACTACAGCCAGTTATATTTTCAGATGCATCTATAACAGTGCTGAAAGTAATGTTTACATAATCTTTCCTACTTTTCATTCTGACTCACCGTTCTCCAAAGTCCTATCACTGTACTTTATGCTTATGATTTACAGTGTTACTCTGTATTTACTATAGTGATCTTATGGGGCCAAATCTTATTATGAGGAAATATAATTTAGTGGGGAAAATGGCCCAAGTTTAGATAATCTGATATTTTAAAGAACAACAGGGAACCAAGTCAGACTGACATTAAAAGTTACTTTGAATGACACAAATGTATATTTATGTTATGATGTCATTATGATACTAGTAAGTTTATACTGTATTTGCTTAGTTCTAGAAAATGCTTCTTCACCCAGTTACAGAAAGATTGTCTTTTGATTTATAAACACATAGTAGCCAGTTGTAGCTTTTATAGAAACTTTCAAATTACACACTGCTCCTGTTTTTCCCTGTTACTCTTCTAGCTGCTTTTTCCTGTTACTACTTTTGCTTACAATGCTGTACCTGTCATATCATAACAAACATTAAAATATTTTTATTGGTAGTGTTTGGCTCTTTAAAACCCGAAACTCTGTGAAAATAATTTCTTTCTGTGCCAAGAAAATACACCCCTGTGAGCATAGGCGCCCAATGATACTTTCTGTCAGAATTGAGAAAGGTTTTACACTGACAAAAATATGGACTTCAGTGTCTGCTAAATATAAGGCACCTTGGTTAATAGAATACTATCTTTATTCATATTTGGAAATACCTTAAAAATGCATAAAAAAGCAGTAGTGCTGACCTATGAAGTAGCTTACTCAAGTATATTTGAGTCATTTTTATTCGTTTTTCCTATTGTTCAGGTAGTAATTTTCCAGGTTACTGAAACTGAATCTTTTTAAGCAACATACTTCAAGCCTTCTAGATCCATGGTTTTGAACTGTAGCTGCACATTATATTCATATGGAAATCTTTAAAGAAAATAAACCTATGTCATGACTACCAGACCAATTAAATCAGGATCTCAAAGGAGAACGAACCCCAGGCATTCTTTTTTTTTTTAGTATTAATATTTTTTGTTGTTTGTATTAGTTTTTTTTTGGGGGGGTGCTGTTGGGGATCGAACTCAGGGCCTTGTACTTACAAGGCAAGCACTCTAGCACTGAACTAAATCCCAAACCCCTTGTATTAGTATTTTTAAAAATTTATTTTATTGGTACATGTTTGCAATTCATGCAGTTCACAGTCATCTTGGGGCGTAGTTACATGTATATATCACAGCTTTCTTCCCAATCCCTCCCCTTTCCTCCTCTTGCCCCTGTCACCTTTGATATACTTAAATGATAGTATTTGTCTTAGCTCATATTGTGGCATATGTTTACGTTGATTGGAATTGTTAGGTTCCTGTACATGGCACATCTTCATTTCTCTCACTTTCCATTCCCCCCACCTTGTCCTTGTTTCCTTGGGACCACTTCCCTGTTGGACAAGATCTGTCCCCTTGTAATAGTTTTTTTTACTTTCTCAGATGATTCTAATGTGCATCCATTGTGGAGAGCTTTTCTTAAATAAGAACCTGTGTCACACTGTAAATTGCTTTACAGCAAAATATGTGCTGTAGCAGAAACTGGCACATAGTAGCAACTCAATTAAAGATATTATAAATAAATTTAACCATTTTGACCTTTAAAAATATACATTTCCCTTTTTAAAAAAAGAGTATTGAAACATAATCTTTTTCAAAGTGAATCAAGATCATAATTATGAAAGGAATTTTTGGGGGGTTCTGGGGATCAGTCTCAGGGCCTTGCACTTGTAGGCAGGTGCTCTACCACTGAGCTAAATCCCTAACCCATATGAAAGCAATTTAACAAACACCGTTACTAATACTGCATTAAATACCAAAGTGTCTTATACCTAAACATGTTTTCTGAATTGAATATGAAGTCTCTAAGGAGCTGACAGATGTAAGTGATATTTATGCTGGCAGACATGCTTGAGCTGTACCTGTGTACCAAGGTTAAAGACCCCTGCTCTCCAGAAGCTCATGTGCCATCAGGAAGAGCCCACAGTGTAAAAGAGTAAGTGAATTGCACAGGACAGTAGGAGGTAACAAGTGCTATGATTTTGAAAAAGGGGAAAGGTAATGTTGAAATGGGAACCCAGCCCAACCCAGGTGAGGCCCTAGGAGGAGCTGGCCTGCAGCCACTGGGGGAGTAGAAGTGGCTGGAGAGGTGGTTACATGAGGGACATCAGAGAGGCAAGTAGAAGGGCATTCATGAGGTTAGGTTTTGACAGACTCATTCTAGCTGCTGTGTTCAGCAAACTGGTTAGGGGCAAGTGTGGGGCAAAAGCAAGATGACCAGTTAAGAGACTCTTGCAGGAACCTACCGGAGAGCTGTAGAGATGGCCTGGACCAAGGCGATGAAGGGTTCTTGATGAGTTAGATGTTTAATGCATGAAGAAGAGTATGTTAGGCTCTTGAGATGGTTAGGGCAATTTATTGCCTATACTAAATCTTCTTCCTCCCTCCCTCCCTCCCTCCCTCCTACTTTTTACCTTAATGTCAAGCTACCAACTTGTGATCTATCTTTCTTCTCTCTGTCTCTCTCTCATCTGTCCCTCACTCTCTCTCTTCCCCTCTTTTTACCTCAGTGTCAGCTGCATTTCTGGTTACTGTTATTGTGTCGACCTGATTGTCCTCCACTGTTCCAGGCTGTATTACTTTAAATCTGTGCACCAACAAACACAAAAGTGTTTTAAATTGTCTGTAAAGTAAGACAGTTGATTTAACATCCTGGGCACTGCATGAAGGTTTGTTTCTGGATTCAGGAATAATGTGGATCTGCCTTACTGCCAGGATTCTAAAGATGGCCTTCTTTGCTGAGGCCTTCAATTTTTTTCTGAGTTCATGGTGTATTCTCAATGATTGTCTAGAAATCTGAATCCCTTAATGACCATTCATTTGCATTCATGTTGTTTGTATGAACAGGCAAAAGAATGGACCCCAGCAGGCAAAGCAAAGAAAGAAAATCCTGCTAAGAAATTTTACTCCGAATCTGAGGAGGAAGAAGACTCTTCTGATAGTGGCAGTGGCAGTGACAGTGGTGGGTTTCATAATTTGTTAAAATACACAATTCACATCGTAGGTTCCATGGAAGGTCTTCTTGTCTTCTCTTCTATTCTCTGGCCTATAATTAAATCTGGGACATCCCAGAATTCTTCTCTTTTCAGAGCCAAAACAATTGAGGGCATCACTACACAATGAGAAGAATACCAAAAGGAAGGATTTAAAAGGCCTGAGTGTTAGCTATGCAAATTGGACAAGGCACCAACTTTCCATATATCTGATAGAGAGAGAGAGAGAGAGAATTAGGTGTTTTTAAAGAATCCCTTCTTCGCTAAAATTCTGTACATGATTTCTACAACAAAAATATATCGGAGTTTCACTCTCTTATTAACAGCCTTATAAGCAGAGCTGACATAAGACAAATGATACCCAGTTTTCTCTAAAAGCTTTATTCCAAAGAGAACGAAGGCCTCCACTATTACTTGGTTTTCCACTGTCTTACTCTAAGGTAATGCATTCTTTTTATCCCAACTCTCCTGTCAGATCTTTGTTTTCAGTATTATTTTCAGATTAATTTGATAAATTAATCTGAGTTATATTACCTTCTGGTGTAATAAACTGAAAAGTAGAGAAGATACGTCCACCCTAAAAAGTGAATGTTAAAAAATATGAAATTTCAGGGATGGTGTAGACCACTGAGAAAGATATTTCTGTATTTAAGCGTATTCTTTTTTATTTTATACTACATGGAGTTTCGTCTCCATCCCTTGTAGGCTCATGTACTTGTAGGCTCATACCTGTTCCTAGGCTGGCTTTTTTCAGCACATAGTTGAAATATCCCATTAACGCTGTGGCTTTTCATGAGCTTATCTGAATATTGTTAGGTGGCAGGGATTCCTCTGCAGCCACCTGTGGGTTTGGGGGGCAGGAACAGGATAATGACAACTTTTCTTTCATGAGTTAGGAGATTTTTGTTGTTTACTGAGCTGGTCTTTTTGAGAATAAATGAAATACTCCAGGTTCTTATTAATTTGTAAATTCAAATAATTCTGTCTGAAGTGAGTGGGACCCAGATTCATGTTGAACTCCTCCTTCCTATGTGACAATGTGAGAGGTTAACTGAGATACTGTAATTGTTTTTCCAGTATAAGCCAGTTATCTGACTTAATATGTGTAACTTTGATATTACAAAAAATTCAGAATGTCTTCATTGGTTTTGTTTTGGGAAAGTTTAGGTAAAATAAATTTCACTCTTCATTGAAGAGGCTACTGATGTGGCAGGGCCCGGTGTGTTAATGTCACCTACACA
>PVJO010000595.1:70000-102500 GCA_004026905.1 Hystrix cristata | reverse complement strand
ATATCTTTTCAGATAGCTAATGTCAATATGCTAGAAATTTGTAATCGTATATTCCATGATTTTTTTCAAAACTACTTTTTTCTGTACTCATATTTGAATTTCATAGAATTGTTTATTTTACCGAAGAAAACCACAAATGAGTAAACCCTCTTATTTTTTGGTATGTTTTGCCTAGTGAATCGGGGATACTAAGTTGCCATTCTTTTCTAGAGAAAAAAAATGTATTTTTTTAGTCTTCAAATATAATTACACATGTGCTGAGGTTTTCCATAGTTCCATTTTTAATAAACACCAATTATGCTTCCTCCACAAAAATTGATTCTGAGAAATATTGATTCTTCTCTTGCCTCACTACTGTCCCTCCCTGTATGTTTTTACTTGTCTCAGAATTTTTTTTTTTAGAATTTTTTAAAAAATTGCCAGTATGGTAATTTCTAAAGCTCTCCATGAGCCTCAATTATTTTCAGAAACCACCTTTTTGTAATTGTAACTACTTGTGACTAAAATTGAATTTTGTAGTCTTATTTTCGTGTATTGGACAGTGGTAGGAAGCTGTGGACTTGGAATAAGATAGACCCGAGTTCAGATTCCACTTCTACCAGCTGTCTAAGGTTCGTGAGCAAGTTACTCACCCTTCTTGAATCCCAGTTTCATTATTGGAGATGTAATAATGTGCTCAGGAAGATGCCTCTAAATTAGATGATCAGAATGATTGATACGACATGCCTAGCATTCCCTGAATTTTTAAAAATAATACACACGCGCGTACACACACACACACACACACACACACACACGTGCACGCACACACAGTAGTGAGAACAAAACTTTCAGTTTTGGGTCACATTTGTATAAAACACGTTAAGGCGTCTGTCTTTGAAAGAGGAGTTTGGCTATCTCACATGTTAGTCCATTGGAGAACTGTCCCCCTTCCAAGCCCACTGCTTTTATCCTGTTTCTCAATTCATGTTTTTCCTTCCCTAAAGCACTCTGAATCTTTGTTAAGTTACTTTAGGTGTCCCTCGGTGTCCTCATGACATAGTATACTTTGTTAAACCATATCATCACTCCTGCACATTTCTGTGTGTCCTCTAGTGGGCTACAGACACTAAAAGGTGGAAACATAGAGCTCGTCGGTACCTTAGTAACCGGTGTTATACTTTGCACCTCAAATAGTGCCCACATGCTGTCAATAATCGGTAAATATTATGAGTGAACAGATGAATGGTGTTAAGCATTTAGGCGTGATCATTTGATTATTTTTAAAGTTTATATTTGACTTACATTTTTAGTAAGACTTGGTACGTTAGAATTCTCATGGAACTGTTTAACACTTTCTTATGTGTCTAAGGTTACGTTTGGGAACTTTGTGTGAGAAGTTTTCTTGGATGGAAAAAATCTATAGTGCTAGGTGTATTCTAGCAAAAGTGTTGTACTGTATAAGTATTTAAATTTATTAGCAAACATGATTTTGAGATAGCAATTTAGAATCTTTGAAGTTATTACTGTTAATACTTAATATCATTTCATGTTATTTTATGACTTTTCTGCATTTGAAGTAATTCTGATTTATTTGGTAATAGGTAATACTGTGTAGTGTTTCATGAATATATTCTGAAATTTTAAAACTATTTTTATTGTGTTTTATATAAACAATGTTTATGTAAAGGAATTATAGTTAATATATCAAAATTTGCTCTTCTGATAGTGATTCTGAAGATGGGGAGAAGAAAAATAAGAAATCTAAAGCTTCAGATTCTTCTAATGCTGCATCTAGTTCAATAGAAGAAAGTTCTTCAGTGTCTGAATCAGAATCAGAATCTGAAAGCGAATCTGAATTCAGAAAAGTCACTAAGGTAAGACACTATGCATGGGTGGTAGTTAAAAGAGAAATATTCCTTTGTTTTTTTTTTAAAGAGAAATATTCTTAAAGCTTTTTCCAAGTTAAGAATAAATATCTTTAAAGAGTAGTGTTTTGTTGAAAGTCAAGCAGAAAATAAAGTTGTTTAACATCACTACAACTGAAATAAACACCACTGTGTTGAGTCACTTAACCTGTGATTTTATTTTCCTAGGAGACCCTTCCCTTACAGTCTAACCTTGCAGAGAAGTTAGGGCTGCTTTTTAACTCTCCTCCTTCCACTGAAATACTGCTGAGCAAAAGACTGTCGTAAATGTACATGAGTGGTGAAAAATTGAGATTAACCCACTTTTTAAAGAGTATTAGACATTTAATAATGATTGATCCTGGATAATAGAATGTTTTTAAGCCTTTATTTAGAAGGTGTATGTATGTTATTTAGCTAGTTAATAAAATACAGTGTTTTAAAACAAATGTAAGAACCCCTTATGTAATATAGTAGAATTAAAATGCTTTTTGATAAAACATTTTTAAAACTGATCTTTTTTGTCTACTTTGTAGCAAAAGATAAAATTATAAATCCCAAACATGTAGTTATTAATATAAAATTTATATCTGATAATTAGTATTCTGATCTGTCACCCCTTTCATATAATGTGAACACCCCAGTTCACACTGATGCTGGACTTCAAAGGCAGTCATTTTGTAGTCAGCCACATTAGTCCATATATTGAAAATATGGTCACTGCCTTTCATTTGTGCCTAACCCAGTATTCTTTTTTCATCATTTATTAGTTCTGTGAGTTTGAGTGTCTTCAGGATGTCCTCTGAGTACCCAAGGGTAAAACAGATTCATGGGAGTAGGCAGTTGCCCTCTGCCCTTCAGAGATTTGTTTAGACTGAGCATATATAAAATAGTGACTAATATTTGTCTTGCCTTATTTCAAATAATTTTGCATATAGTAAAACTTATTTTAAACTTACATTTATATTTAAATCTTGTATCTGTGTATGACATAAACTAAGGGTTATATTTTTACAAATTCTCATTTATTGTTGTGGCCTTAGATAAAATCTCATTATACAGTGAGTTGATATATTTTCATTTTCTTTTTTTTTTTTTTTTGGTGCTGGGAATCGAACTTGGGTCCTTGTGCTTGCAAGGCAAGCGCTTTAACCACTGAGCTAAATCCCCAGCCCTATTTTCATTTTCTAGTTACATTGAATTACCAAAAAAACTTGAGATATTATTTAAAATGAAGGACTGTAGATACTATTATAAGTACAACTGAGAATAAGAAGTCAGTGGTTTTTAAAATGACAGAGGAAAGCACCAGCAAATGGCAAGGGGGTAGAATTAAAGTAAGCCATTCTTACGGTGTTTGGTAAAAGTTGAAAAGTTGCAAACTTACCTGCCTGTAGGATATTAGAAGCAGAGCTTTGAAAACCTATTAAAAAGCCATAGTGGCCCCCTACGTGAGTTAATTTGTTTTTTCTTTGTCAAAGACTTCTGGTATCAGGTTGACTTTCTTCATAATTGATCATAGTTTACTATAGAATATCAGTATTAAAAAAATCAAACCACTGCAGTGAGCCAAGGCCTTTGAGAAGTTCAGGTTTGACTCACATTGTTGACAGTTTTGTTTCCTTAGATGGCTTATTTTCTCTTTATTAGAGTGACTTTTCTTATCTGTGATAAGTGGATATGGTTTACATGTGAGTGTTTTTAATTTAGCTATTGGAATAAATGTTCTCTACCTCAGAGCTGTCATCATGACATACTTCCACTTCTTTCTGAAGGCCTTGGGGTGTACCGTGTGATTACTAGTGTGCCAATTTTCTAATAATAAGCAACTCTATAATTGTGGAAAAGTCCTCCCTGTACCAAGTATCGTGGCTTCTGCTCCAAATTATGAGTAATGAAGGCAGATGGTGGGTGCTTTACCTTAATTTAGCATGACAGTAAGTTAGCGCTGAAAATTCGTATGCCTTAAATCTGCAACCTAACTAAATCTATACTTTTTCTCTTTTTCTTTCATCTGGACAATGTGTTTTGGGGGCATTGAGCATGAAAATAAGACCTCGGAGGTACCTTGAATACTGTATATGACTTTTAAAACAGTTAATTTTTATTGTGGTCCTGAAATAAGTATTGTTGGGAGATAATATCTTTATGCTTCAGTTTCCTCATCTATAAAGTTGAGGTGCTAACACCTACCTTGCTTCTTTCAAGTGTTATGGTAAAGTCAAATATGAAAGATTCATGTAAAGCACTATGCAGCTTTAGAGCAGCAGGCTTAATACTTTCTAATTTGAACTTTAAATTTCATAAAAGATCAACAGTATCAGAGTTATAGAACATTAAGGCTAAAAGCAACCTAAAGTTTTGGCTCCTGTGTCTCCTGTGTATTTGACTCTTTTTGTACTATTCAATGGGTTAAGTCAGTGTTCAGTTACAACCCCTTACTTGCAGCCTATAATTTTACCACTTTCTTCAGAAGATGGCTGCTGTCCACTGTGTCTCATATATCTCTGCTTCCTAACTCAGAAATCAACATTCATCCCACGTATTTGTTTTTATTTATTTAGAGACAGGGTCCTGCTGTGGAGTCCAGGCTGGCCCTGAACTTACTATGTAGTCCAGGCTGACCTCGAACTCATGGTGATGCTCCTGCCTCAGCGTCCCGAGTCTGGGATTACAGGCGTGTGCCACCACACCCAGCATTACCCTCGTTTTTTGTTTGAATGTAGCTCTAAGTAAGCGGTTCCTCTCCACTCAGCCAAGAGTAAGTCTTCCTTTTTGGCCTTGTTTTGTGAATAGTCACCTGCCTCCTTTACACTTTTAATCTCTTTCTCCACTAATTTTTCCTCTGTCAAGGAAAGGACTCAAGTCTCTTCTAGACTCTAAAGAGAAAAAAGAGTGGGGAATTGAATAGAGAGAATGTGAGAGTGAGAGTTTTAGGAAAAATAATCTACCTGTCCTCCACCCACTACTTCTTAGCAGTTATTTCTTTTAACCTCAGAAAGCGGTTGCTACCTGTCACTTCCTGTAGACACCAGGTTGAAAAGACAATCCGAATCTATCCCCAAACTCGGTGGCCTCCTCAGTCTTTTTGTATGTGACAATTCCTATACTATATCAAATGGTCTACATCTGTTTTGTTCTGACATTATCGACCTTTCATTCTTTTGATTGCTTTGCTTTTTACTCTCTCCTAATACCCAAGTATGAGCCATGTGTTCATATTAGTACTTAGTACATTATCGGTTTTTCAGATGTGTTGGTTGACAGGGACAAATTTTTCTTTAAACCCACCCCCTCCATTTCTCCTGTTATGAGACCCCATTCATTCCTTAGCTTCCACTGAAATACTTCCTTGGTAATAGCTGTCTGTCTTTACAGTAGCTCCAGTTTTTCTTCTAAATTCAGACTAGTTTCTTAGGCCTCTCAGGGGCTATTGGTTTTTCAAAACTAATACTGCCTTTTAACACCTGCATTCTTTCTTCCAGAATTATCTTTGATTCCCAGCATTCTGCATGTTTCGATGGCTCCCAAGTTCTCTGCAGTCTCTGTGTTATTCTTTGCATCTTTCTTCTTTTACTACTTTTACTATTCTAGACCAGCTCTTCAGTACCTATTTAGACAGTTGCCACTGGTCATCTTCAGACCAGTGTATCCCTCACCCCACTCCATCCACACAGTTGTCAGATTAAGATAGAGGCTCCCGTAGCAAGCCCTGTTGCCATCTGAGTTCGGTGAACCCCTCGGGCTAACTTGCCCACACCTGCCCATCTGGGCTTAGCCTACCCAGGATTTTTATCCTAATGAAGGATTTGTGATTCTCTTATCAAACTGTATGCTCTCCTCTTTCTCTGTCTTTATTCTTCTGCAGATTTCTTTGATTACAGACAATACAAGCAGAGGAGAAAATGTCCTCATAACAGAGTGTGGTCATCACTGAAAGTGACTACTTACTGTACTGGGGATGAAAAGCGATACCTAGGAAAGGGTGTCACTCGTGTGAATGGAGCAGGGACAGTTGAAGGGCAAGAACCACTGCTGTCCTTTGTGTATCCTAAGGGTCTGCCACTGGATCCCAGGCTGCAGGAAGCACAAAACTGTAGTCTCACCTTCAGGTGCCATGACGCATTCTTGTTTAAGATAAGATACTGTCTTTAATGACCAATGAAAATTACCTCGTTGCAGTTATTTTGATGGACAGGCATACTTTTATGTGTAGGTGTTTTTTTCTGAAATAAAATTGGGAAATATTTTGAATATAGTCCTTTTAATAATTCTGTATTTTAAGCACTTTCACATGCTATACACAATGTGAAGAGAAAAAACTATTTTGTGCAGAAGAATAGAGAGAAAAGTCAATAATATAGACCACATTGTGTCTGGAAGAGATTCATATTTATATCACTTTATCTTATTTTCTGCCAATATAATTAAGTTATATTCTGCTGGTAGTTAACATTTTGTGTTGAACAGATGATGAAAATTGCATTTTACTAATGTTTTCAAAGTTTCCAGAGGTTATATTTTTCTTTTTTTGAGGCAGGATCTCACTATATAGTTCAGGCTGGCCTTGAACACACTGTGTAGCGCAGACTGACTTCAGACTTGCTGCAGTGCTCCTGCCTCAGCCTCCCGGGTGCTGAGATTACAGGTGTGCCCCACCAGACTTCAGTGTTCTCATCACTAACTGATACATGTTAGAGCTCCTGCACACACTGTCGTTACTTTGCCTGTCAGCTCGTCGGTCCACTGTTTATATCTTAGCTGTAGTTTTTATTCTTGTTTATATCTACAATGTCTGGATACCTAATCTGCTGAAAATTTAGATAGTTGATTACAATTATGATCATTTAAAATTTTTATTATTACTTATTGTGAATAACTTTTTTGTGTTTTCCTTTCCTGATTAACATTCTAATTGTATAAGCAGCATATAAAGTATAGTCTGTTAGTGTGAAATAAAGGACTTAGCGTGTATGCATCCAGCCCTTCCTATTCAGAGCACCCCTGTTTGGATCGGCGTGTGTACCTGCGGTGAGAAGCGCTGCCCTCTCTGCATTTCCAGCAGTGTTTGAGGTGCTCTCCTGGTGGGGCTTACTGCAGGCTTCGTGTGCCCAGAGCTCTGTGGGAGGTGCAAGCACCGGCCCAGTGCCTGGTGCTGGAGTGTCAGCATGTGCTAGGTCTGTCCTCACAGAAGATCACAACTGGGAAGAGTTCTTGGGCGTAAAGCAGTTGGGCATGTGGTATGAAGTAGAGCTGTCTTCTGATTGGTGTTCTGTTCTATTTGAGGAACAGGGAGCGAGCTACATTCTTCCAAGTATGTATGCTGCAGTTGTATAACTTTAATGAATAATGAAGAACATTGGTTTTTATTAGCAATTCAAAACCTTTGCTCTTTCAATTTCTCTTTCCCAATTTGGTTCATATCTAAATTCTCTAAAACCGATTTCGGTTAGGACTTAAAACAAAGAGAATGCCATTAAAAAGGCCTTCTTATTGGAGTATGTATAATCTAATAGGAAAAGATTGCTTCAGCCATTAGACTTTGAAACTTACTGGCATTGTACTTTTGGTTTAAGGCATAAATTTATGTGTGAGCCTCAGATTTTTTAAAAATCAAATTTGTCAGCCTGAAGGGAAGAGAGTCATTAAGTTGTCTTTGGTGTATAATTCTAATTGAAAATATTTCATGCAAATATATTACACTGTGAGGCTAGAAATTAGCCTTTACTTGTTGTTGATTTCAAAGCATAGTAAGGTTTGACAAACTTTACATGCTATCCATTCTGTCTTATAGTTTTAAATTTAAAACCTCTTTATAATGGCAGTATATTTAATGCTTGTCATATCAGATCTTTTTTCCCACTTATTTTTTTTTAAATCGGCATGAAAATGAGCATGCATAATATATAAAACCTCTTTACTGGTAAAATGTTACATATTTTTGTTTGTATTATTTGGAACTTAGTATTTCCAGGATCTTTTATTTATTATTGAGAATGAAATACCTTAAATAGAAGTTAAGTTCTTAACCCTGTGAGTTTGTATTATATTTTGAAAATGTTAATGTGTTGAGGTGTACAATTGAACACCACAGAAACAAGATGGAGAATTGAGGAGGATGAATTGATAACTTGGTATTTTTTATAGTGAGATCTTAAGATCAGTTACTGTTGTCCTTATAAAAGTCTAATACAGTCACTCAGCTGTTAAAAACCTAATCCCTTATTTAAGAAAATATACAAAAACAAATTGTCTCTTTCTGCCTGATCTCTTCTCAAGTACTAACACAATGGAAACAGTGGGTGATCTGTCAATGTGTTTGGTTTGTCAATGATGGTTTTGTATAAATATTGGGAGGGTAAGAAATAAAATTCACACAGTAAAATATGATTTCATCTGCCTTTTCTCTGCAGCTCCGTGGCTCATGCTGCGGTGTGAAATTCTCATTTTACACACTTTGCAGGCGGAGCACATGAATTATGCATTGAGCAAGAAAAATCTCCTGCCTCACGTCCTATATGCATTTGCCCAGGTTCTGTCTCTATTACCAAGATGAATTGCAAATGGAGAAATGTTTGATGGAATAGAGCTCTTAACTTCTTTGTTTAGAATTCAGATTTTTATTTTTCTAGTAGATCCTTTAAGTATTAAAATGTTTTGAACTTACTATGGATTTTTTAAAATGAAAAATGAAATACAGTATAAGAGGGGAATGCCAAACACATCATGAAGCATTTTATAGCCTTGATTCGGAATGCAAGGCTTTTTCAATTCGGTAGAATTGACCATTATCTATTGCTAATGTTGTATTTCAGTCACCGGTTATTTGCTGTTCACAGAAGTCAATGAAATTCTGTCCTTTCGAAAGCCTTTTTTCTCTCTCTTCTGGGCTTCTAATAAAAGGGTATGCCAATTTCACATGCAGCTCTGCTCTGTGTTGTATGTGACCTGATGTGTATTTAATAGATATTGTTACATGTTCTTGACTGTGGAGTAGAGAAAAAGGTATAGACTTGGCTTCCGCTTTAACTTTATTTTGATTTGATAGGTTTCTAATTTTTCAGCTGTGGAGGTTATAGTTCCATAAAGACAGTCATGCACCATTGTAGCTTATAGAAAGCTACACTCTGTGCTCAGCACTGCATTTTGATAGGTCACATGATGATAAGCTCTTTTTGTTATATGTTCTTTTTTCACTGGAATAATATTTCAGCCGAAGTGCCATTTTCATTCTGAACCTCTTTGTATTTACATGCAATTTCTAAATTTCAGCCTTAAAACTAACATTTTTAAAATTTTTTCCTCTAGCTTTAGACATTGTTACTCTTTTCAGGAGTAGAGAGAGGGACAAATACTGTTTGTTTTGTTTTTAAATAAGGAATGAAAATTAAAACTTTAGGGTTTTTTTGTGTGTGCTGGGCCTCGAGCTCATGGCCTTGTGCTTGCTAGGCAAGCACTTTAACCACTGAGCTAAATCCCCAGAAAACTTTAGTTTTCAGTAGCAGAAATAGTTACTTTGCGGAAGAAAATCAATGTTGATATTTTTAATTGGTGTTTTAATATATTTTATATACTCCTCAATTTTGGTGTAAGGGAGGCAAATAAGCAGGATTGAAGTCATTTGAAAACGTTGTCTACATATACTTTCATTTAAATGCCCTTGTTCATGTGTGTGCACTGCTAGTAAGAGCTGTAGTACTAGAAAAACTTCAGGTGGTGATTATGGACCTTTTGCTTCAATGATATGCTTCCATGGCTCAAACACTTCAAAAACATTTCTAATACTTCATATCAACAATAAGCTCTGAAGTCCTTTGGTAGATTATAAATTATTTGAGAGTAGCAATTATGTCTGTATGGGCTGTTATTTCCATTACTTAGCACTGAAACTGATACACATCTAAAATTCTGTACATACCTATTGAAGGAAGAATGGAAGGGAGGGTGGGAGGGACAGAGGGATTTTAGTAAAAACTTCTGATTTTGGGGGGCGCGGGCTGGTGCTGGTATCCAACTCAGGGCCTTGTGCTTGCTAGGCAAACACTCTACCACTGAGCTAAATTGCCAACCCCAGTTCTGACTTCTAATTTAAGAAGCTTTCATTTAAAATAAACAAGCACAGATTATAAATATAAGTAACTTTGACACAAATTTATCTGTTTAACACCCTACTCTTCATTGGTTTTTAGTTGTTTACAATGCTGTTTAGTACTGTCCCTAATTACACTTTTTTTATTATACTTTTTAAAAAAAAAGATAAATTAATATTTTCTGAATGTCTAACCAAACTGAATACTTCAGGGTTATGGGTGCTGTATTCTAGTCCATAATTATACATTGTTCATAAATGTAGTATACTGAATAACAAAATCTATTCTGAGGAAAGCCTTACTTATGAGCAGATATGTTTTAAAATATTTATTTTCTCTACAAAATAGCCAAGTAAATAAATTCTTACCCACTCTCTAAGAGTAAGAGCCTAGGAATGTCATTCATAGATTTTAATGACTACTTTGGGCAGAAAGGTCAGACACAACCCAGTGTTGAAATTCGAATGCCTGGTACATCTTACATAGTACTGCAGAAGAGACTAACCCGTCACAAGCCTGTTGATGATTTCAGAGGTATCCATGTATTATTGGGGCAGTTGTTTTTCTTAAGTAAGGTTGTTTTAAAAATTATTGTTCACTGGACTGGGGATTTGGCTCAGTGGTTAGAGTGCTTGCTTGCCTTGTAAGCACAAGGCCCTGAGTTCGATCCCCAGCACAAAAAAAAAAAAAAAAAAAAATTATTGTTAAGAATGTTTGTGGGATTGGGGATTTAGTTCAGTGGTAGAGTGCTTGCCTCACAAACACAAGGCCCTGAGTTTGATCTCCAGCACCAAAAAATAAATAAAAAGAAAAAGAATGTTTGTGCACCTCAAACTGAAGAGCCATGTTACAGTTTTAGTGAAAAGTTTTTGGCTTATAAAATCATTATTCACCTTTAAATTTTCTTCTAAAGTCCTGCATAATGTTTAAGTATAAAATATTTTAAAATAATTAACAATTTGTTTAATGGGAAAGAAATGCTGTATGCTAATTAAGGCAGAAATTTTTATTCTGAAAAATGTTTCATGTAAGCAGACAGAGGTTTAATTTGTTTGTATGACTAAGAAAAGAAAAAATGTTTGTTTTTCAGTAATGTTTCCTAGGTTTTAAAAAACAAACTGTGAAGTAAATGAAATATTTGTTATTTTATAGGAGAAAGAAAAAAAACTAAAGCAAGATAGAATTTCTCTTACCAAAGATGTTTCACTTCTAGATCTAGATGATTGTAAGTATTATAATTAATTTTTTCTGTATTTAGTATGAGTATTTCTTATTTTTATAGTTCCTTTCATTTACATGATCCAAAATTTATTGACCTTTATATTATAAAAGATTTATAGATGAGTAAGGCAAGAAAATTTTGGAAATCAGTGTTAATAGAGTCTCTTATCTCTTCAGCCTAACAGTTTGTGTTGCGTGGATAAATATAGATGGCCAAATAAAATATATCAAATTTGTTTCTAAATCTTTTACTTTAATAACTTATATTTGCTTTACTAATTATTTATATCTCAAGGCTTCTACATTGTGAAATGTTGATTTTGAGAATTGCCCGTCTAATTAGGGTGTAGGTAGAGAATTAAGAAAGAAAATAAAAATGGGAACGTCCTCATCTTCCATGTGCCACAGTTTTGAGAGGACGGAAACGCATTACAGAACTTTCAGAGGCCGGCTTGGCCCTGTGTGTCGGTATTTAACTGCAGAAAGTCTTTTTCCGGCAGATCTCCCTCTGAATCTTACAAGTACACTCAGCCACATTTGCCAAGATATGTAGTCACTGTTCTCTTTAAATGGGGGGGCCAGAGAGTAGAATTGGTCTTTTCCCTGAGTAAATGTTGCTCTGGGAAAAGAGCAGCAAGTGGGATTCCTGGGCCTTGACCCGCTGTCGTCCTCCCTGGTCATGGTTCCATGTGGGGTTGGGCGTCATGTGCTACTTTGTTCTGTCACAGATCTGTTCTCTATGTTTACGTAGCCTGTCTCCAAGGAACATGACAAATTCATACTATGGAGAAATGTACATGTGTAATACAGAGAAATACTTAATATAGGGAAATTAAAAATAAAATTGGAACCAAATGTGAATCAGCTTTTTACACGTTATCACAGGTTTTACGTTTTGGTATGGTCCATTGCTGTACAGGTTTGGAGAAACAGGACACTGTTCATATTCTCTCCCTAGGAATACAAATCAGTATGGTTTTTGCAGTCATTTTAACAATATCCGTTCCACTTAAACTGCATTGTAGTAATAAGACCTAATAGTTCTTTCCTGGAAATTTTTCTTATCAGTGAACTACAAAATCAGTTTCTATTTCTTCCTCGTTTTAACTCCTTTAATCGAATATCTTTAATTCTCCATTTAAGTCCATACTTCTTTCCTCAGTTTTCAAGGCACCAGACAATCAATTTTGGCCTGCGTCTTAGCCGTGTTTCACGTTATTCTGCCTCTTCACTTTGTGCGCACTGTGAGGTTCATTCCTGCCAAGGGCTCTGTACTGCTGCCCTCTGAGGGCACTTCCCCAGATCTTCCAGACGGGTCTTACCTTTCAAGTGCAAGCTCAGAAGTCACCTGCTCTTGCACACTGTCTCAGTCTGTTCCGACAGCTGTAATGTAGACTGGGTGATGTAGAGACAACTTCAGTTTATTGTAAGTAGAAAGATGCATAGAGAGCATGTAAAGAATGGACACCCATAAAATACACAATTGTTAACAGTTTGATTCTTTTTTATGACTGTAGTTTTATATGTAGAGATAAGTGTTCCTTAAAAATGGTTATTTAAGAATTTAAAGGTAAGATCTTTTTAAAGGAAGTTTTACCCTAACCTACATTTTAAAACTCAACATAGAATGTTTCCCTTTGTTTTTAAGATGGAAGTATTTGAAGTTTAAAAAAAAAAATCTCTTGTAGTTCTCATTTGTGAGAAATGACACTTGAAATCCTCTTGTTAACAAGTCACTTGAGCCAATATCAGTGGATGGATTGTCTGCCGAGTGCAAGGTACTTTGCTAGGTGCTCTAATAGATAGTAGAATTTAGTCATTCTCTTCCAGATAACGAAAGTCTAGTCAAGGACAGATACTTGGATAAATACATTCGTTTCTATTCTTCTTTATGTATCAAGAAATATATATAAATCAATGCATATATATATGTATGTATATATACACACGCACACATACATACACACACACACACACAAAGTAAAGTAGAGATGAGAGTATAGGGAGAGAAGTAGCAATTAAAAAGCTACAGAGAGGGGCTGGGGATTTACCTCAGTGGTTAGAGTGCTTGCCTTGCAAGCACGGGCCCTGGGTTTGATCCCCAGCACCAAAAGAAAAAAAAAAAGCTACAGAGGCCCGTGGAACAAGTATGTCCTGGCCTCAGATGAAGACAGCAGAGGGCTTCAGCCTGCACAGTTAGCTGCTTATGGCCTGTAGCAGTTTTCCCTCATCCAGCGTAAGAGTTATTGATCATACATTAAAAAATCATTCTTCAGGCTGGGGATTTAGCTCAGTGATTAGAGTGCTTGCCTTGCAAGCACAAGGGCCTGAGTTCGATCCCCAGCACCTAAAAAAAAAAAAAAAAAATCATTCTTCACGCTGGGGATTTAGCTCAGTGGTTGGAGCGCTTGCCTTGAGCACAAGCCCTGAGTTCAGTCCCCAGCACCAAAAAAAAAGTCATTCTTCAGGGACTTCAGTCTTCAGCTTGTGAAAGTTAAGAGTAATCTTAAAGGAGAAGCAGATAGATTCTTTATGTTTTTATCTACACAAGAGGTTATTTGCCAGGTACACACCGCATATGAGTACTGAGTGTTCACCCTTCAGAAAATATTTATTGAATATTCGCAATAATGTGGGAAATCTGCTACATGTGGAGATTCTAAAAAAATACAACATTGTCGCTACCCGAGGAGCTCTAAAAGAATAATGGGAGGAGTGGTTAAGTCATCAGATTACCACATGATAGAGGAAGTGAGAGAGTGATAGGCATTGAGTGCTGTGAGGTGTCTCAAAGCCTAACCCACCTACCAGTAATAAGATGTGACTCTTGAGCCAAGTTTAAGCAAGCATTAGCCAGGCAGACAAAGGAAAGAGTGAGTGGAGGGTGTACCAGGGAGAGTGCAGGTGTAGAGGAGGCCAGAAAGCAAGCTACAACCAGAAGTAATTATTGTCTCTAAAGGAAGCAGTACAGACTGGCATTTCTAGCTGCAAACTGGCTGGACTACAAAACCCTTCTGTGATGCTGAAGGAAGAAAACTCTCAGTGCCCCGTTGAGAGGCTTATCAGGAGTACAGGCATTGGTCCTGGTATGCCTTTAATCAATTTAGTGAGTTAATTTCTGTGTCTCATTTTTTATTCATAAAATAAAATTGTAAATCTTTTACGAATTCTGTAGACTGTATGACTGTTTCATGACCACTGCTTGATAATACATGAAAAAATATTTGGGTAAGGATAATATATGAGCCAACAATCTATTATTAAAACTAAGGAGATCACAACATATGCTATTTGGGGGGCATATTATATATAACTAGAAATTAAAATATCTTTTAGTACCCATACCATATTCTCTGAATAATATGATTACAAAGCAGCAATCCTATTCTAATGTTCTTTTGTAGAAACAATAAACCTGTGTCATTACACTGTTAGTAAAGTAACTTAGTAACGCCAACAATTACAGTGCTTCAGGTCAGCCCAGCGATCGGTGCTGTCACTTGTGAATAGTCTGGGGCACTGGAAGGAGCAGCTGAGGGGACGGTGCAGCTAAGCTGCCTGAGTTTGAGTTCCAGTTCTGTTACTAGCTGTGTTACTCTGGGCAGTTTACTTAACCTCTACTTTCATTGCTTTATCTACAAAACTGGAGTAATACTAACGCTTTTTATGGTGAGTTACTCTTAAAAGGATTAAGCGAGTTGATACATGGGGGGAAAAAAGCACTTATATTTGTGCCTGGCATATAATAATGAACATTTTCTAAGGGTTAATGATCATGATAACAGTGATTCAGGTAATGTAACAACAGCAGCAAATCACATTAAACTAAATACATGTTGAACTGCTTTATACAAGGAGTTGTACTTACTAAATTTTGAAGCAAAAATTTGGTAAGAAGGATAATTGTATAATTATTATAGCAAAGAAAAATTGTGCTTGTAGAAATTTTTAAACTAAAAAGAAGATAATAAAATTAGCCTATAATCTGAACACCATGGTTTAACATTCCATTAGTTCAGATTCTCTTCATTTGTAAATTTCCCCTCCAAATTACATAGATCATACAGAAATACCATACTATCACTTGCTTCTTTCTCTGTGTATCATACAGTTTTTCCCCCATACCAGGGCTTCTGTCTTCAGAAATGATATTTAATGCTTCTTTTATTTTTAAGAGTAGAACTTACCACAGTGTGAATTTTCTTCTCTCATTGGTATTTAGTGAAACCATAGTTGAAATTGGAAGCCATTCATTTTTCAGTTTTTCATTCTTTACATGTGGGCAGTTAACATTTTGAATAGGTCAATGAGTATATAGATGGACCAACAGATGAACAAACAGACATCTGGAATCCGCCAGAAAAGTGACAGTTTGCCTAGAAAGGTGACATATTGTGATCCACCTTGACAAGTCTTAACCCCTTGTGTGCCTCAGTTTCCAGTGTCTCTAATACACATGCCTTTTTGAAGCCTTCGGACTGCTATTACTTTTCTTCATTCCTTTCACTTTATTCTCAAACTGCTACCATGTCTTCCTTACTGCCAGCCGCACTGCACTGGCCTTCCAAGTCTGCCATCCTTCAGCACCATATTCATTTTATCATTTCCATGTTTGGTAGATTTTTAACAGTTCCTTTTGATCTATAGGTAAATCCAACTTTCTTAACTCTCCACATTGTTTGTTTATAGCATTCTATCATCCAACAATCGACTAGATTCTTCTTTCCTCTTACTCGAATCCCATCGTGACTTAAAAACTGGACTTTATCCCTCCTTGTTCCTTGAGCCTCTTACCCCCTGGCCCCAGAGACCCTCCAGTCTGTGATGCTTCTGGCAGCACTGTGGTCTGCAGGCTGTGTCTGAGGACGCCTGGGCATGTGTAGTACTCTGTCGGCCACACAGAGAGTGAAGGAGGAGACCAAGGGCTCCATGTGTCACTCCTTCCTTCACCTCATTTTCCTAATTATGTATGGATTTTGTGTGAAATTTCCTTTGAAAGTTTTCTTTTGTTGGCACTATCATTTATAGGCCATATTGTTACTTTGTTTTTTAAACCATGCATATTCTCTTTTTCTTAATTAGGGTTGAAGTTACTTAAAGACAGGGACTTTGTCTTAAACTTGTCTCCCCCTTCCTGTCTTGCTAAGTATTTATTATTAACTTTACAAATTAATATTTCTTCTACCTGATTTACAGGACACTGAAACTAAAATTAGAAAAAGATGCTTTGAAAAGTGATGGCAAATTAAGTAAATGTTACTTTCTTTACAGTATTGTTTTGGAGTGAGAATTTGTTGGAAGCTAAAACTTTTTCCACATTTTATTTCATTCGACAAACAATTGAATGTATTAAGCACTGAAAGTTAGTATGTTAAAGTCTGTTCACACAGAAGAGGGGAAGTAAAAACATGTGAAGACATGGATATGTATTATATGAGGAATAGTTATGGAAATTTGTCTAAGTAAACCCTTAGAACAAAGAAGGCTATATAACCTATATTATGTGAGTCAGGAAGGGCTTTCCCTCCCTGTTCTTGGGGTGGAAGCTGAAGATGAATGAAACTGAGTATATCTCCTGGGTAATGGAGTAGACTGCAGATGGCTCTAAGACACAGAATCAAATCTTGGGAACTAGAATTCCTTAGCGGCGGCGAAGTGAATAAAATTGGAGATAAGCTGCACCTGAGAGGGCTGACATGGTGGCCACTAACCATGTACAGCTATTTAAATTTAAGTTAATTAAAATTAAAAATGTATGTGTTTAGTCGGCCTGGTTATTTTCAGAGGGTACATTAGGCCTATGTAGCCACCATTTTAGACAGCACAGATTGAGAACATTTATGTTATTGTAGGTTGTTCTGCTGGACAGGGCTGAGCTGGATCGTGGAGGATCTTGTGTACTTGGTTAAGGCGAGGACTTTGATTTTACAAGAACGTGAGCCTTGAAAAGTCTTAAGGGAGTGACATGATCTCATTTTCATTTTTAAAAGATTTTCAAACTTACAGTTACCTGCTTCCAAGTACTTTCTAGTTTTAGAACAAGTAAAACATTTCTGTCAGCATATAGCTTTGCTGACAAAGTAAAATTAGAAGGGAATTATATATGCTGGACCACTAATTAGTTAGAATGGAGAAGAAAATAGAGAAATGATTTAAACATGCTTTTTAAGATCTCTGACTGAACTGGAGAACTCTCTTGAAAGCTACTGTGATTTTTTTATATTAGTGTGGAAAAATGTTTCTTCACCTTTTTCTGTTAGTGAAATTAACTGGGTGATAAATGTTAGTGATAATGTTATGTGATAAAAATTTTCAAAAACTATTACTCAAGATATTTATATCCCTATTTTGTTATAGGATTTGCCATTATGTTTTGAAAGCTACGACTAATAACTGCCATGACTTGATAATAACTTGACTAAATCAAGATGTTAAATAGAATTGTCATACGTTTATTAATCAGAGTAATTTAATTAGATTTACTAACAAAATAAAAATGTTGCTTTCAATAATTTGAATTAAATTTTCATGCATATTTGCTAATTTGGGCCTTTTCTTACAGTTAACCCCCTATCCACTCCAGTCGCACTTCCCACACCAGTGCTTTCTCCAAGCTTGATAGCTGATCTTGAAGGTTTAAACTTGTCAACTTCTTCATCTGTCATCAGCGTAAGTTATTTTTAAAATACACCAGCTCAGTTTTCATATGATGCCGTGGCATCTTTTTATTTAAATGCAAATTATTGAAGTGGATTCTTAGTCTTGAATAGTTCTCGTCTAACAGGTCCAATTCACAGAAGACCTTTTAATTTTGTAAATGGTTTTTAAATCTACTCTACCCAAACCATTATCTTCTCAATGTACTTCTGCTTGTTAACCACATTTAATTATGTATACATTCTTCTCTGGCACTGTTACAAATCTGTAATATACAAGAATTCTTTACCACACTGAGGTAATTTGTATAGCAATGTCACTTACCAAAGATACGTTCTAGTGAATGCGTCGTTGGGTGATGTCGTGGCTGAGCGCAGACTAAGACAGCAGTGATGTCTCTGCAGTGTAACCTTGTGGGCCTGTCATCATGCGTGTGGTCTGTCGTAGCTGGAACTGTCATTATGGCTTCATGACTTGCCTGAATTCTGCAGCGTTGTTGTTTAGGGATCGGGCTTCACTGAGGGGAAGAGTTCATGGCCCTGGTCCAGTCCCTAGCGCCACTGCCCCTCCAAGTCTATGTTAACTGACTTTCATTTCCATAATCATTTTTTTACTGCCACATGGCTTTTTTTTTTTTGCCATGAGCTGCTAAAAATTCATAACTGTTTTCGTTTTAAAATGCTCAAGATTGTATTTTTCTTCGTGTTCTTTTTATACTTTACTTGCATATGTTGGTTTTTTTTTTTTTTAAAGAATCCTTTCATGTTGTTTGAAGGGTGAGACTGGGAGTGAGGTTGAGGTTCCTGCTTATGACAAAATAATGTCAAAACCGTCAACCCGTCATAGTATATAAAACTGCAGTGACTCTCTTTCATTAGCATGTTGCACCCACCGCCCTTCCACTTTAAACCAAGCATACTGCCTAGGATGTGCAGTCTGTGGACATGCTTGGCCTTCTGTTAGTTCATTGTCAGAAATCTGTAAGCTAGGAGAATAGAAGGTAGTTGATAAACTTCGATGGGCACGGGTAGCTTGATTAGATCTGGAGTAGCAAGTGGTTCCCAGGGCTGACATGGTGCATAACGGATGACCTTAGCTGCCAGGAAGCATAGAGCTGCTGCCACCAAAAGTGGGGGAGGAAAGTACTAAGTCTCGGACATTATTAAAATAAAAATTTCTCCTTAAAAGCAGATTGTTGCACTAGGGCCATACAGTGAACTGTTGGAAAGAGTGGTGTGCTTTTTTGCCCACTTTTGGTTGGGTCGCTGAGGAAACGCAGATGAACACTAAGCTGTCACATTGCAAGTGCAGAATGAGATTTCCTCTAGGCCAGCCAGAAGTGAATGAGAATGGTGTTTGGGGTTTTAGTTTGTCCTTCGTATTTCTAAAAGAAAACACGTTAAAAGAAATGGGAAGTGTTGGAAACAGGTCTTCCCTTTATACAAGTAATATTTATTGAACACTTGTGTTAGACTCTAAAGAGAAAGGTAGTAAGTAACCAGAGAAACCTGTGATGAAACAGTTCCTTGACTGGAACAGGAACGAAACCCCTAAAAATTTGGTTGGCAGTAAGGATAGATGACTCCTTGTGCGTTGGTGTCAGATGGCCTTGCCACTTGCTAGCTTTCGACCTTGGGCAAATTGGTAATTTGTGATTGTTACACAATTAATGAGCTAATAACATGTAAACCCCTGAGAACAGTGGCTGGCACATTGTTGTCACATGATAAATAGTAACCGATATTTTTGGAAGTATTGTGAATGTGGTAGTGGACCCTGGGTAGATTCTTATGCTTTGGTAGCCGTAAGAAAAATGTGGTTGAAATCAGAAAGCCTTGTAGTCAGTTTTCATTCATCACAAAGTAATTGAAAGATTTGCCATTCTATATTAAGGAAAGTATGTATTGGGATGATCTCTTCAAAGGAAAGAAAAGTGCTCTGTCCACAGATGGGCAAAGAAGAACTGTCAGGTGTTGCAGCTGAATGGCGTATATCACCAGCTCCCCTACAAAAGTGCTCTGTCCACAGATGGGCAAAGAAGAACTGTCAGGTGTTGCAGCTGAATGGCGTATATCACCAGCTCCCCTACAAAAGTGCTCTGTCCACAGATGGGCAAAGAAGAACTGTCAGGTGTTGCAGCTGAATGGCGTATATCACCAGCTCCCCTACAAAAGCTAGCGGTCCCCAGAATAAAGTGCACCTGAGAGAGTTGCAACAACCAAATGAGGAAGATAAAACACTTTATAGGAAAAGATAGAGCTTTGCAAGGTTAGACTTGTAGAAATAAACTGAGTATTGTAGTGTGCAATGATAAGGCCCCCAATCTCACCTCCAGCCTTCAAAACAGTATTGAGAAAAGAAGAAAAATCAACCAAATTTTAAGTTTTCATTACTTATATGAATTTGGAACGAAGTCGACTAAAGACATGAGAAGAAGAGAATCAAAGAGAAATTCTCAAGAATTACAACTTCCATGTAATGTCAGAGGATTTCAACAAATACAGGAACGTTTTCATATCCTAGAGTGAAATTCATAGATAATAGGGTACATCCGTGACTTTGAAGTTAATACGTTGCCTTAGTTGAGTAGAAAGGAGAAAAAAAGCATTTTATAATAAGGTAATATTTACCATGATCTATAAATGCTTGGCCATGACTAAACTGGAAGGTGTAATGAAATAATTAAATGATGCTGGCACTCACATGTAAAATTCATAAATGTGGGCGCTATAAGAGCAGACTGATGTAGAGTATTGCATTGGGACCTCAAATATTATGGGTTATGGTATGACATAAATACCCAAACATTGAACAGTTTTTCTGAATCAGTGTAGCTGTATTTTTAAAAAATTGAGAATATTAAGACCTTACCCAGAGTGCTTTGTACTTATATATAAAATGTCCTAAGAGTAAGTAATTTAAGCGAATTCTATATTGTGAACGTCCAGTAAGACATTTGAATGTTACTGATTTTTTTTGTAGTAGGAAATCTGTCAGTAATATGCAGGATTGACATAGAACTTCTGTGGGGGATGTGGTACAGTCTGTAAGAAGCTCACGGCAGGCCCGCAGGCACCCCAGGCCCTCCTCCTTAAAGCTGGCGGCCTCTCTCACTCTCCCTCCCTTAGCAGCTGTTCTAGCTACAGCACAGCTTCTTGAGCCGCGTGACTGTTCAGTCAGAGCTCTGCCACTTATATACTGAGGACGCGAGGCGAGTCAGTTTACCTTTCATGGCCAGGGTTTTTTTTTTCCAATCTGTGAAATAAAGATAATAATGAGTCATACCTCCCAGAGTTGCTGTTAGTATTCAAAAAGAGTTAACATATGTGGAGTTTGTATTTTTTTTTATTACTGTTATTACAACTTCTGGTGGGGTGCTGAGGATCAAACTCAAGGCCTTGTGCTTGCTAGGCAAGCGCTCTACCACTGAGCTAAATTGTCAACCCCTGTTATTACAACTTTATGAAGGAAGTAAAGTATGACTCAAGGAACTTGTGTTGTCTTTGTAGTGTTAAGGCTGCTCATGCTGAAACATGAAAATAACTGTTGAGTCCTACTTTTTTAAAAAAGGAAGTGAGGCTACTGCTTACTGTTGAAACAAATTAATAGATACAAAATGATAGCATTAGTACCTACAGATAATATGGTCACCCAATTGAGTATAAATGATAAAAAAAATACAAAAAACCAAAAACTAGATGACAAGGAGAGGAAGAAACAAGGGGCTACCTGTTATTTCATTCTTTTATAGTAAGAAATCAGTCAGTAGTACTCAGACGTGAGGGCACGCCTGTTATCCCAGCACTCTGGAGGCTGAGGCAGGAGGATCATTCTGAGTTCAGGGCCAGCCTGAGCTACATAGTGAGACCCTATCTCAAAAAACAAAACAAGACAAAAAATCGGTCAGTATTATGCACAGCTGAAAAAACTTTAGTTTTCATTTCTAATTTCAAATCTCTTAATGGTTTACATTTATTCAAAAAACATTTATCTGAAGTTTAGGAAAGTTTTTAAATTTTTAATTTTAATTATTTTTCTTCAATTAAAACACTGCTATAATCCCATTTGCCAAGACAATTTGTTTCTCTGTATATCTATTCCTGCTCACAGATGGGTCATGTTCACAGTGTTTAACAGTTATTTCAGGTAGCACGATTTTTGGAGCACTTGTTGATCTCTTTTTATATACTTTTCTATGTTTAAATGTTTCATAATAAATACTAATTTTTTTAAAAAAATTATTGTAGTGGTACATTTTAGATACACATAGTGCTAACATTCATCATAATACGTCTTGTTGCTTCTTTTTTTCCTGTTTCCCCTCCCTTCATCCCCTCCTCCCTTCTGATTTACAAAAGCCTTGTTTCAATTTTTTCCTTCTATTCCTTAATAAATACTAATTTTAAAACATTGAATTGTTACTATGAAAATAGGCAAAGGTACCAAAACAAGCAAAATTAATTTATGGTATTAGAAGTCAGAACAGTGATTACTCTCAGGAGAATCAGAGCTCACAGACAACAGGCGAGGCTCTCTGGGCATGCTGCCTGCTTCCTGTCTTCTGATCGGGGCGATGGTGTGTGGGAGTGTTCAGTTGATGGAAAATCTCTAAGCTTTGTAGTTAAGGTATATGTGCTTTTCTGTATGTCTGTTACACTTCAACAAAATATGTTTGAAAAGTGGACAAGTGATATAAATGCATTATTTATAGAAGAGGAAACAGATAACAGATGCATAAAAATGTTCGGTAGTAGTGACAAGTAAATGCAGATTTAAAAAAGCATTTTGCTTGGACATTAGTAAAAAACTGCAAAAATTAATGTCCATTGATGGGGGTTGGCGTTCAACGAAGCAGGTATTATATACTTACTGTTAGACTAGTGCAAGTCTAAAGTACATCTTTCTGGATGGCACTTTGTCATCTATGTAAAGAGCCGTCAAACATAAAGATGACCCAGTAGTCTTGTATCTAGCTTTTTCTTCCAAGTAAATAACTAAAAAGAGTATAAAGAATTATATACATGGTTGGTTGTAAACCTAAATGTCTAATGATATGAGAATATAAAGTATAGCAAAAACAATTTGTGGAACTTTGTATAATCATTATAAAGTTTTTTATTACTTTAATGAGACAAGAAAATACAATGTGAAGGAAAAAAGGATATAGAAATGTTATTATATATATAGATCTCAATTTTATGAAATTGTTCTGTTGTGTTCTTTTGAGGGGGGACTGTGGCTTGAATTCAGGGCCTTGCGCTTGCTAGGCAAGCACTCTACCACTTGAGCTAAATCCCCAACCCCTGTTATGTTTTTAAATACAGAGAAAATGAAACAATAGAAGAAAGTGCATAATAATGTTAACAGAGTTTTTCTGAATATGGATGTATAGATTTTATTTTTCTTCTGTATATTTTTCAGTATTTTCCAGATTTTCTTTGTAATCTATTTTCAAAAAAATTTTTAATAGAAATGGAGCGCACGTGTGGATGATTAGGATTCTTTTTATTAACACAATTACGTCTGTCTTTCTGAATCATCACTGCTGATTAGTTGAGTGGTACTGAGAAAGTCATTGGATTTTCCATGTTTTCTTTCAGCTCTAATATTCTATGCATATATGGACGTAAGATAGAATTTTCAAGCAGTGAAAATAGTTACGCTAGAATGATTTAAATTGTTTTGTAAAAAATAAATAGACAAAACATTGTTTAGCTTATATGATTGTTGTGGGAGAGGAGATTGAAGCCGAGGAAATGAGACACTGCACTTGCCACTAGAACCAGCTCTTTTACTTATGCCGGCATAGGCCCAGGGCACTAATGTCCAAAGCCTGAGTCCTGAGGGTTGGGGAGCAGTATTTATTCATGAAACTCTGTGGGGGTGGGGGGTGGGGGATAAGACCTTAAGGTATAGACTAAACTTGTTGATTGGGGACATTACTTTTTCCACCTTATTAGAATACAGACACTGGTTAGTTACATTGGTTACAATAATTTCACCTATTTTGCCTGGGAATGTAGTTACTTTTTCCCAAGGGTAGGGATACAAAGCGTGTCTGGTTAGTTTCAGATAGTTCTGTTATCTGTCTTCTTTACAAACAGGGCTCAAAGTTCAGCACATTGGCACATTCCTTCAATTGTTTTAAAAATGCAAGTTGCCGGATGTCCTCTGGGTGCGCTATTGTCATTGTCTGTGAGCTTGTGCTAGGGGTCCCACAACATGATGACTTCCTAGTTCATAGGTGGTTTTTATTTATTCTAGTGAATTGTTTGTTTTCCTTCTGTATGTGGCAGTTTGAGTAGATTTAGTTTTTGAAATTACCAGAGTATTTACATTGAAACTCAAAGAACAGTTCCTTTTTCACATCAAATACTTTTCTAATGAAAACTTATTTGTTCTCTTTGAATCATTTATTCAGCATATGGAGAGTTTTAAATAATGTAATATAATAAACATTAGCCCTGTAAGCACACACTTTACTTGTACAAACTGCATAATAAAAATGATACAGAAACACAACATATGTTTCAGTCTTGCATGAGACTAGCAGCTGGCCAACCGATGTCTGCATGAATGAGAAGTAGTTCCTGCTGTTGTATTTCAGTGACACATTGTGGTTAGTTTCTTTTCCTCTAGATTATTGTTAGGTTGTGAGTCTAAATCAGGCCCCGAGAACACAGACAGAGCAGTCTTCGAGATGGTAGGCTTCTTGTGATGAGAAAATGGAGATTATAGCTTCCTCGAACATCTAAATGTGTTTCATGAAAATCAAAGGAAACGCTGGACCAAAAATGTTTGAGTTCTGCTCTACAGCTGTAAACCCCAGAATGTGGTTCTGCGGCCCTGGAACAAGGAAGGTAGCACGCCTTCATGATTTGAGGCTCAGTAATAGATTGAGGTTCGAGGGCCTTGGACAGGACGGAGGGAAGGAGAGGAAAGACCTAGTCAAGGTTAGGGTTGACAGGGTTTCAGTCCCTTTGTGTTCAGTAAAACCAGGTTTGACATCGAGTGCCTGACGTTTCTCCCTTCCTTCAGCCCCCAAAGTGGATAATAGACTGCGCTGGGAGAATAAAGGAAAGCGACCCAGCGAGCCGGGTGTGGTGGCACATGCCTGCAGTCTCAGCACTCAGAGGGTGAGGCAGAGAGAATCCCTTGCACCTAGGACAGCGGTGGTGAACGAATGGCACACGTGTTACTTGTTTTTCTTTGAAGACAAAAAATATTAATGTATGAGTTGTTTTTTCTAAGTTAAAACATCAGTATTCAGGTTTAATTGCAGTGTTGGCATTTTGCAATGAATTAAGTGTGTTTTGGGTTGGAGTTTGGGCACTTGTCTCTAAAAGGTTTGCCACCACTGTGGCCTGGGAGCTCACCGCCAGCCAGCCCCCTAGTGAGACCTTCTCAGAAGGGGGGAGGGGAGCAGGAGAGGGAGGGAGGGAGGGAAGTAGTTCATTGACAGAAGCAGATAAAGTCACCAAGAAGCACCAGGATCTGCCCCGTTGGAAGCCCTTACTGAATTGCTGAATCTGCCCTGTAAATTTCCTGTAGTGGCCACATCTAAGTTGGGCTACTTTACTCCACCTGAAAGCTTATTCTGCTGGTCCTGTACCAGGTCTACTCACAGGTGTTTCCAAGGGAGGCAGTGCCTTTGGCGAAAATCATTGCTTAGTTGTTTTAGACTTTGTAGTAATATATTCCATTTGCTTACTGTTTTAGTTACTTTTCTCTCGTTGTTGGGACAGAATACCCGACACCCAAAGTTAGGGGAAGAAAGGTTTATTAGCTCACAGTCTGCAGAGGTTTCAGTCTATAGTCCGCTGGGTCCGAGGCAGGGCGGCATGGCAGAGGCGACCGACTGGCAGCAAAGTAAAGTGAGGAAATGCAAGGAATGTATGCAAATAAGCAATGCAAACAAGCAGCTAGTTAGCTTCTTCCTGTATCTTTTATCTAGGCTACCTGTCCTTAGGGCGGGTAGCACTCCCACCTTTAAGTTTAGTTCCACATCCTTGATCCCAGCAGAACCATGCCAAATCGATCAATAGATTAATTTAGTAACCACACACTCTAGATCCAGCTATCTCTTACCACATGAGGCTTTGGGGGGACATCTAGACACAAACCATAACACTTACCAACCAAGCAATCAAGTTTTTCCACCATTACAGTTTCTTAATACTGTGAATTGCCTTAACCTAGCTTGAATCTGAAACATGAGAGCTTATTAGTTAAAAAAATAATTAATAATACGTGTTGGCGGAAAATGTAGACATTGCTGGTAGAACTGCATATTGTTAAAACCACACTTTATAGAGCCTAATTCAGGAATAGGTTGAATACATCCACCTCTGTGACTCAGCAGTGCATGTAGATACGCTTGAAAACATGTGCAGGATGTTGATGGGCACATTGTACGAGCAAAATACTGGAAACAAACTAAATGTCTATTCCCAATAGAGATACATCACTTGTGACATACACATGGGATCAAATACTGTACCAGTTGTAGAATGGATGAGTTGCAAATACATGCTCAACATAGATCTATCTCCAAAGCAATTTTAAGAAAGTTAAGCTAGAGGATCCATGTAGTATAAAGCTATCCATAGAAATGTTAAAAACATGTAAAATAACTATAATTGTGGGATGCATACATATGTGGAAAATGTATAAGAATAGACTGGTAATTGTAAACATTGAATGTAAAATGCCAGTTAAATGACGCCAGCAGAAAAGCAAAATGAAATCGGGAAGGGATACACTTGAGAGTGTCACTCAGACTTCTAAAATTGTATTCATGGTGCTACAGGCACTGTTGTGTTTTTGTTTTTAATCTGTTATATACTTCTTTTGTTTTTCAATCTGTTATTTATTTGTCTTTGCCTAAATTATGTCTGATTTATTATAATTGGAGCAGTAAGAAGTATTAAATATTATTGTAGGTGGCCTCAATTTTATTAAGTACTACTATAGCCTACATACATTATTTCATTTATTTCTTTCCACAAACCTTAAAAAAGTGTTAATCTTTATTTTAAATTTTGTTTTTATAATTTCCTTCATTTTCTTACTTTATAAAAATGAGTTTTCTTTGTAGTTGCTAACACCACCACTGATGAGAAGCAGACACTAATCATAAATTCACGTTTTATCCTTCTAAATTTTATTCCCTTTATTCTGTATCTTTTTGCTTTTTTCTAAAATTAAGTAAATCAACCTGTGTATGTATATACCATATGTAGTACACTCAGTTTAATTATTAAAATGCATTAGGCTGGGTGTGGTGGTGCATGCCTGTAATCACAACACTTGGGAGTCTGAGGCAAGAGAATCACCATGAGTTCAAGGCCAGCCTGAACTACATAGCAAGACCCTGTCTCACAAAACCAAAGAAAGAAAGAAGGGGGGGAGTGAGGGAGGGAGGGGGAGAAAGAGAGAAGGGGAGGAAGAGGGAGAGACAGACAGACAGACAGCATTCATATGTTCCCTATAATCTTATTTGCTCCCTGACTTCTTCATAGATGGTGCACTGTAGGACATAATTCATTCTGTTTAATTCTCACAGACTCCGAATTCAAATGAGTTTAACAATTCCATTTCAGTTTTTCAAATGACACAAAAAATACCTTATCACTCCTCTTTCAAAGAATTATGTAATAAAATTATAATAAAAATAGTTTAGATTTTGTTGCAGAGAAAAACGTTTCCTTATATTCTTTTAGCTGATGAATGGTAACTTTCTGAAAAAGAATTGGCTGTGTTCTGAAAAGAGCACGACGTGCACTCGCCCTTGCTGAGCCCGACCACAGATGAGTGCGCACTGCCAGGCCTGAGAGCTTGGGGGCGCGGTGAGTGTGTGGTGACCTGTTCCTAACCACGTATGCTGTTTGCAGAATACACTGCGGTGCTCCAGGTGTTTGCCTTCTAACAAACACAAAGACTCCTTGACACAACTTGATTTCATTGACTTAAAAGGCATTTTTGATTGAACACCGCAGACCAGGTTACTAGGCTGAGATTACAGAAACAGGTTAAGAAGGCACGGTCCCTTCCTAAAGGAGCTCATGGTTCAGTGACCAGAAGCTCCTCCTCTTTACAAGCGCAGAGAAGGGAGCAAGCAGTTGTGGAAGAGGCGAGGCACAATCAGTAGAGAAATGGGTAAGCATGTTCGTGCTGGGGCTTGTGAGTGACTGATTCACCAGTGAAAAGGAAAAGAAGCAAGGGTTTCAGAAACATGGCCAGATCAAAGAGAAAAGACACAGTGTGTACCTTACTGGTGAGAAATTGTGTAGCTAGAAATAGCTACTGAGAAAGAGAGGTGGTTACAGAGAAAGCTGGTAAAACAGTAGAAGCCGTATTGTGAAGACTCTGAAAGGAATTGAGACGATTTTAAAGAGATTATTAACAGTGATCAAATCTTTGTTTTATGCAGTTATGTGGAAGATTAATTGAACCGGAACAGAGTAATGGAGTAGCTTAGTCATTGCTTAGATAGATAACTGAGGTTTCCATTTGAATGGTTCTTTGGACAGTAGTACTCAGTTAACCAAGATAGAAAACATGTACAGGAAAAAGAGGCAAAGACAGTTACACTGAAATTTAATTTGGGGTGTGCTGACTGTGAGGTAGTTGTGGAACATGAGGTCAGAAACTTACTGTAAGAACATGCATTCTGGATTTTAGAGAAAAACCAGGGCCACCTATTTAAAAATATCCACAAATGTGTGTGCACATGCATTTCATGCACATCCCAAAGCCATAGGGTACAGGTAATAGTTTAAGATGTAGAAATAGAAGGGCCTACTCAAGGATACTTTGTAGGGTGAGAAGAGACAAATAAAAATGGAATGTGGGGGAACATCATGCTTTGAAGAACCAGCAAAAGGACATCTGGAATCTTAGCTGCTTAGGGGGCTGAGGCAGGAAGACCACAAATTTGAAGCCAGCCTGGACAACTTTGTGAGCCTGTTTCAAAATAAAATTTTAGGAAAGTTGGGGTAATCACAGCACTCAGGAAGCTGAGGCAAGAGAATCACCACGAACTCAAAGCTAACGTGGGCTACATAGTGAATTCAAGGCGAACCCTGTCTTTTTTTTTTTTTTTTTTTTGGTGCTGGGGATCGAACTCGGGTCCTTGTGCTTGCAAGGCAAGCACTTTAACCGCTGAGCTAAATCCCCAGCACTGAACCCTGTCTTTAGAAAATAAAAAAGAAACTAGGGATTTAGCTTAGTACAGAGCACTCACCTAGGAATACAGTAATATAGGTACAGTCCCCAGCGCCACATGAAGAGAAATAATAATGAAAAAAGAAAAAGACTAGGTAAAAAAGAGTGAAGGAAGTGAAATATGGAGCAGAGTATCAGGAAACTCCACTTACTGAGAGAAAGAGACAAGCTGTTGGTGTAAGTGCTGCACTACTAGAGGCACCCTGATGACAGCAGAGGTCCTCTTGACTCCTGACGACAAAGATCGGCGAGAAAAGATTTTTACCAGTGAGACCTGGAACTGAATCTAGAATAACTAAGTGCTTGTCTAGGTGACTAGAATAAAAGAAGGCATCGCTGGTAGAGGAAGTAGCGTGTCTAAGACCTGGAGTGTGAGGCAGTAGTGCCGCGGAGTAGTGGAATTGGCTAGAATATAGCTTGTAGAGATGGGAATAACCGTGTCCAATTCTAGGGAATTGTGTTGGTGATACTTTGTGATTGGAAAACTGTGGTAATGATTCGCTAATTCGTTGCTTTCTAATCTTTTCATGTCCTGACACCTATAGAAAAGCAGCAATATTTAGAGTATGCTTTGGGGTAGAGAGACCTGAGGAACTCCAGCTACCACAGGTGGCACCTGGACTTCCTGGCACCTGGTGTGGGGGTGGTGGGGATCACAGCACACCTGTAAACCCTTTAGTGAGGAAGCTCTGACTTGGCCACCAAAAAATAACAGACTTGATCTGCAGAGATCACAATCCCTAAGTGAAAAATCTCCAGCTTTCCCCTCTCCCTGGAGGTAAGGCTCATACTAAATGGCCCAAAGCCCCAACCCCAATCACATAGGTGGTCTTGCTGGCGAGGCCAGTCCCCATCCCGAGTTACTGCTTAGTGGAAGCTATCCACTGGCCCACCAGAGGTCAGGTCAGTGGCACAAATGACCAAAGTCACTTCTGTTACTAGAGTCATTCCACGGGTTCAGAGTAACCCCTCAAGAACTGGGACAAAGTCCCAATCTCTCTTCAGGTGAGGCGGAATTCCTTAATACTCATATGCCAGTTAAGTGCTTACCCATTCAAGTGTTTATCTCGGCCAGAATATTTGCCAGAGAAGCAGTAGAGAATAGGATGGACAAGGTATCTGCCCTCATGGGGTTTACACCGAGTGTGATAGAAGCTGTTGTTGCGTGTTACTGTTGCCCTGATTGTGAGCATAGAGCCTGTCACATTGGCTGAACTCCACAGGCCCTCTGTGTCCCTGCACTGGTGAGGTGGGAAACCTCATGAGTCATGGTGTTTCACTAACACGTGTGGTCTCCTTTGTAAAAATGATACTATGTATGTGATAGTTTGTTTTCTTCTATGGTGGAAGAACTACCTCTTCAAAAATTTCTTTAAAATACTTTTGAAAGTTAAGGCATATTGTAGCCCTAGGCTAAAAGAAAGTCTGGGTAAGATCACATTGCTTTGGGTTTAGAAGCGGATGACATTATGAGTCAAATTTAAAAATAATTTTGTCATTTTAAATTTAGGAAGAAGCCTTTATTTGTTCTGATGAAAACGTCAGTAGTCATGGAACTGTGGTAAAAATAATGAAAAATCACTGGCCTGGGTCTGCTCAAATTGAAAGCATTTTTTAATTAAAATTTGACAGTGTTTTGTGCTTCCATGGCCTAGCCATGTCCCATCTTGTTCTTTTACTCAATTCTGTTCTACGTGTGAATTGCTTTAATTTTTAAATGAAGCTTTAAGGCGAACCATCCCCCTGCTTGATCTTGTTGTTTCTGCACTATTTAAGAGGTCTCATAATGTCCCTCGTAGCTCCAACAGCTCATTTTTATCTGTTCCTTTCATAGGTTATTAAAAGGAGCTACTTTTTAAAAAACAAAATTAACCAAGCATGGCGGTGCAGGACTGTAATCCCGTCATTGTGGGGGGCCTGAGGCAGGAGGGTCAAGTTCGAGGGGCTGGTCTGGTAGCCCAGTGTGAAGTCCTGGGTTTACTTTCATATATATGCGTGTGTGTGTATATAATTTTATAGATATAATTAATTATATATAATTTTATATAGAATTAATTTATATACTTATTCATTGAAAATTATTAGTTGAAAATTTTTAGTTGTGAACTATTTTTAATTGGTTTTAACAGTTACATGCCACTGTAAGTCAACTTCTGTAGTTCACGTTTTGTTCCTTCTGCTGAGTTGTATTTGCAGTGAAGAATACATTTTTAAAAGTTTTAATGTCTTAGATTATTATACATTGGTCAGTCACATACTAAATGTTATTTAATTATATATTGGCCAGGTTAACTTCTAGTACCATAGTTCCTCTAAAAAAGCATGGCAGAGTTACTCACTTTCGAATACTCCCTGCTTATCCAGAGTAGCTGTCCACCATGTCTGTTCTCTCGCTCTCTTCCCCCTTTCCTACCTTCAAATAAATTGTCTTCTTTTATTTAAAAAAAAAAAAGAAAGAGAATGGCAGATTTGTGAATACAGGATAGGGCATAGTATGGAACATTGATAAATCTTATTTTAATAGTATTAAAAGTCTTAATATGAGAAGTCTGACCTAAACCTGGAAGATGTTATTGTGATACTTACAAAAACTTTCTCTTCAGAGGAAGAGGAAATGAATTCAGCTGTAGGCTACACTTCCAACCTTACTAAGAAATTAATCAATTACCAGAGACAGAGCGTGGAGTAAAAAGAGATCAGTACAGTATATGACCCTAACACTAAAGAAAAGTGAAAACCGCTTATCTTGGACTATAGCAGAAACACTGCTATTCAAGCCGTTCAGGAAAGTAATTACATGCAGCTTTTACAAGCCTATCAATCAGGGTTATTTCTCTAAACTTGCAGCCATTCTATGTTGCTGGATTTGAAAATACCTCCTCTAAATGTTAATATTAAAGATCTGCTTTACACTTTGGCTCAAAAAAAGCCAATAGAAAATTGTAGCAAGTTCTCTTTAAAATGCGTACTTTAAGGATACACCAGCTAGATGTAATGCGTGTGGCTTTTTGAATCATGATTCTAGCAAAGTGGTCCTGTGAAGAAGTAGGAAGTAAGTAGTAGAAGAAATGCGAGTGCTGCCTGTGTTTCAGAGGAAGTTAAGGAAAAGTCTTTTATTATTGTTGTTTTGGTTTCTTAGTGTTTTAGTTTTCCTTAAAAGTCTTTTTTAGATATACAGTTATTGATGAAAATATACATAGAATTTGCTTTTAAATAGAAATAGAATAAAGGATTATACAGTTATTAAACAGATTGGCTAAATGTTGGTTTTGGAGAGGTCCTAGGGGTTGAACCCAGAGACTGTGCTTGCCAAGCCCGCACTCTGCCATTGAGCTGCACAGCCCCAGCCCCTAAACGTTGGTAGTTTTGAAATTTAGTGACAGGTGGCATTGCATTAGTCTCTCTGCTTTGTGTACATTT
>PVJO010000595.1:55000-65000 GCA_004026905.1 Hystrix cristata | reverse complement strand
TTTACCTTTCATGATCATGATGACTTTGAAGATGAGCCAGAAGTCACACAGTGCCAGATCTGCTGAATAAAGTGGGTGAGGACACACCATAGTGTTTTACGATCTTGCCTTTCCGTTGGGTGGCACTGGGCAGCAGCATTCACCATATTTTTTTATCGTACCTCCTAAAGATAAGAAAGAGGACTTTGGACGTGCTTCTGGAATTGGCAAGAATGATGGGATAAATATGTTTGAAGTGAAGGGGTTATTTTGAGGGGATTAATGTAGATAAGTCTCTTACTGTAATGTATTTGTAAAATGTAAACATTCAACATATATTTTGATCATACCTCATATAAGGTCTCTTGGTATTGTAACAGGGAATTTCCAGTGCTGCCAAATATACAGAGAAAATCCTTTTCAGTTTGTAATATACTCTTGGATTACAAATCAGATGCCTTCCATGGTATGATTCATGAATGTGGAATTTCCACCAAGATGCATTTTGCCATTCTGCATATACGTTTGTGTCAGACACATAGACTAAACTGAAGTTTTTCTAAGCAACATTGTCTTACATATCTAGTGATTTCACCTATGATTTTTGCTGTATTATTCATCCCATCAGTTAGAGTGGATTACAAGAATGGTTGCAAGATGCTTAAGAACTCACATTCAAAGATTCAGTATAACTTTCTTAAACATCTTTTTTGTTTTACTTGTTTCAGAGAGAGGTGACTAAAGTGCTTCTTGGATAACAAAAGCCAGTGAAAATTGTATACATTCAGACATTTATTTATACCATAGATTTTGCAGGTAGGTTTTATAACACAAGAATCCACAGCAGGGGCTCAGGATTTTGCTCAGTGGTTAGAGTGCTTGCCTAGCAAGCACAAGGCCCTGAGTTCGATCCCAGGTACCAAAAAAAAAAAAAAAAAAAAAAAAAGAATCCACAGCAGTAGTTTTCATGTGGACATGCCAAATACCTTTACTAGTTCCTGTCACTGATACAGTACATTTCCATGAACTTGATAGCTCACAACAATACAGATTTACTATTATCTTACAGTTCTGGAGGTCAAAAATCCACAATGGGTCTCCCTGAACTAAATTCAAGTGTTTGCACGGCTCTGCTCACTCTCAGTTCTTAGGGAAAGTTGGGTGTTTTTTCCTTTTTTGCCCTTTCCCAGGTTCTAGTGGGTGTTAACACCTCTTGGTTCATGGCCCCTCTTCTCTCTTCAAAGTGAGAAATGCCCGAAGGTTCACTCTGACCAGACTCCCCTACTTTTCATTCACTTACAGCATCTTTGTCATTAATCTCCCCCACAGTCGTTCCCCCCCTGGCCATAGAGGATGTCGTATTCACAGGTGCTGTGGGTTAGAACTTAGATACCTTCGAGAGAGAGTCATTGTTCTGGAAACCATCTCACCTGTTGAACCTGTGGGGCAGGTTGGTGACTCAGACAGAACTCAGTCCTCACCCCAGATTGCAGAGGAGTGGGAAGGGGGAGCCATAGCACTGGGGCAGACCATTGTCATGTGGTGCCAGTGCACAGTACCACAGTAAGAGTGTACATAGTGACTGATCTCCATGGCGACTCCTGGTGAGTGCTCCCTCGTCCTGGAGTTCAGGAGGAGCCCTGGCTGTGTGGATTATGGCCCTCTGCCTAACCAAGCAGTGCCTACTTGAAACAGTTCTACTCAACAGTAATGATACCCAAGTGTAATGATTAAGAGAAGTTTGAAATTTTCAGATCAAATTAAATTTCATCTCTTCCTAGTGCTGTCTTTTTGATGTGTAAGTCAGAAATTTTAACACTTACATTTCAATAGAATCAGAATTACAATAGCATTTCTCAGTTGAAACATTGATTTATCTCATTAGATAACTAACTCACTTGTGCTATTAACGCAGCAGAGAATTGAGTTATTTGTAGTTTGCAAAAATCATGCAAAAACCTGCAAAGAAATTGTATTGTGTAGGCTTAGCACTTTGTTAGTAATATGGTACAAAAGAATATGCATAAAGTTAAATGGTATGAAAATTACAAGAATGTCAGAATGGAATAAGATTAAGATTATTAGTAGCTGGAGTTATGTCAGGAAAAACTGAATAGACAAATTGGGCTTGAGCTGACCATTGTATTATGGATAGTATGTAATATTAATGTACTAGCATGATTTATGATAGCAAATAAAAATAAGTATTCATTATGATTTAAGTAAATCAAAACTAAAGTGAATTCTTTGTGTAAGACAGGCAAAAAGAAATGGGTACATTAAATTTTATCAAAGTAGTATATTTTGAGGACCACTAGATTTTTTAAAGACTTTAATCAAAGCACAGTAGACCTAATTAAATCTTATTTTTAAAATGAAGTGACACTTTTATGAAAAGACAGCACATAAGAAGAGATGGAAGTTTATTTCATATGCTACAATTATTTCCCTGGCTAGTTCTTTTTTGTTTGGTGACATAGCTAGCCAGTCTCCAAGCTCACTCTCAGAGTTCCCCTGCCTGAGGGCCGAGAGCAGAGAGGAACCCGAGGGACCCTGCTGTCCCCTGGTGGAGTAAAGTCTCAAAGAAGAGGATGATGGGCCGCAGTAGAGTAATAGAGACAATGGAATGGAGTGGAAAGTTAGGTTATGCCATGAGCTGGATTGGAAGTGAGTAGCAGTCAGTTGTAGAGCTGTATTTATGCTGTAGGTAATCTTAGAATGCCTCAGCCATGACTCCTTTCCTGTTTGTGTGATAACGTCTTCACTAAGCTCTTAGAACAAGCAGAAGGTACTGCGGCTTGGTGATGAGGTGTGCGGGCAGGCTCCTGTGTAGGAGTGGAACTGTGTTCTTGAAGAGTTCGATTTATTTCTGGGCAGCAGCCTTTTTAAAAGCAATGCATCATTCTCTATCCAACAAATGCCCGCTATGGGCAGTAATATGTTGGCTTGTCCATTTTCGGCTTGTAGTACAAAATGAATGAAAGCCAAGGACATTACAATTGGGAGGGAAGAAGGACTATTATTTAAAAGGCTTTTAAATGATGTCACTATATATTCTTTTAACAACATCCTCTAAAAGCCTTTGAAAAAATAGTCTCTTCCTCCCTCAGTTGTTAACAAAGACCATACTGGGGACTGCTCTTTAAAAGGCTGTTAAATGGTGATCCTATATTTTTTAACATCAACATCATTTAGAAACCTTTTAGAGAACAGTCTTCTTTACCCACAACTAACAGGGGGAAAAAAGACATGGGGGAAGGGATTACTTTTTTAAAGGCCTTTGGATGGTACCATCAATAAACAGAGCAATATTGTCATAAAAGCCTTTTTCCAATGGTGATTCAGCTTTTTTAATATGTATGTACTTTTAACCTCATGACCCTTTGTTATCTGATAGATTGGTGTTTTAGTGTTGACTGAAAACTCAGTTTACTAGTAATCTCCAGAAATGTCCTTTATTGAACTTTTTACAGTTTAAACATCAATTTCACATATTCAATCTCATTTGATCCTCTCAGCAGCTCAAGTGAAATGGACAGGATATGTAGAATTAGTCCCATCTTACAGAAGAGAAAAACAGAAGCTTTAGCTAAGGTCTTACTAGTATATAGTTGAGTTACCCACATCACTGACATCTGGGCTAATACTCCATCCAGCTGTCCCAGGTTACCTTTATTCCTTTTATTGTTTTTAAATTGGTACATTATTCTGAATTGGGCTTTTCCACATGTGCTAATACTACAAGTTAATTCCTTAAAATTAGCATGGAAGTGGGATGCTGTAATTTTAGAGTGCTAAGGTAGGTATGGAGATAGAGAAATTTTATTAATAGTGTAATCATGGTGAAGTAAAGAAATGTATAATACCATTTCAAGGTGTAATCCTCTGGTGACGTTATGGCATTCAGACTTTTCGTGAGGTCCCTTTGCCTTGTGACATATGCTTATGAAACTAGTGTCACTGGAAATCTACTTTAAGGCATTTGGTTTATTAAATAACTGACATTTTGAAAACAATTTCAATCTCAATTTATTGATTTGCTTTTGAAAGGTATTATTTTATCCAAGGATACTGATTTGTAATTAAGGTCATATTCAAAACAGATTCCTCAGTTCTTATTAATCTTTGGAAAGAAATAAATGCTGGTTCTTTCTACTTGTCTTTCTTTTGAAGAAGAGGGAAAAAATGTCTCCCATATCTTGCATTACTTATCTTTACTACTCTTTATCCTAAGCAACACTTTTATGTTTATACAGAAAGGAATTGTAGCTTATTGCTTGGGAGAAATGACATATAAAAATATTAAATTCCAATCTTAGCTCTGCCAGTATTTTTTCTCTAGCTAATAAACATTGTCTTTAATAATATTTAAGGAAAACCACTTTTGTGAACAAAGTGTTTTCGCATGCAGTATCTTACTGACTCATAAAAGAATCCTGTGAATTAGGTCATTTTTACCCTTTAATGTGCAGATTGTAGCTCAGAGAGGTTAAATGATTGTCTTCTCATCAAACAGCTTGAAGGTCTTCTAATTTAAAATCTAGTCTTTTATTACTGCTACCCCGAACTATGCCTGACAAAAATGAAGTAACCTTTCTTTCTTCTGAAGAAAGTGCCTCTCCTGTGTCGAAAATAGCAGCGTGGAGCACCAGGCCAGTACTGGTATCCACACAGACCCGATCCCAGGACTTGACTCAGAAAGTCACGGAGCCAGGCATCTTCTGCATACAGGAAACACGTTGTTAGGAGACTTGGTTCCCACACACTTGGATTCCAAAGAATCTAGAGTTTCTCTGTGCTAGGTTGAGTTCTTTTCCTTTCCTTGCTTCCTCACTGAAGAATTTTAAATTGTTATATATTGATCTGGAAATATTCATATAATTATATGTACCTATCTATGTCTGCCTTACAGCATCAGAGAACCCTTTTCCCCATCCTTGCCCTGTGTCAGGAATTTCTCAGCAACTTGTCCTTGGGTCTGGCATCTGTGATGTTTAAGAATCCTTTTTTCCTGTATCAGACTCAAAGAAAGCATCCCTGGAGGGATCTGTTATTTAATATTAATATGTTCATAAGAAAACTCCCCTTTTATTTGTGACATGCTTTTCCTACCTCTAGGTAAGATCCTATCCCCATCTAGGAAGATCCATGTCTCCTAACCTCCAGTTCACGCGACTGCCAGGCAGCACAGTCAGCCCGTAGAGGTCAAAGTTCCTTTGCTGAAATGTGTAGAACAAGGACCAGTTTCCCCTCACACACTGTCATAATGTACTGTGATGCAACCTAGCCTTTCCCTGGGGCTCTCCACTTGGATCTTGAAGGCCTGTGGTAATAATCTCAGTAAGATCTCACTCACATTGACTAATAATCCAGTCTTTGAACCACTGTCACCAGCAAGAATGTTTGGGAGGTGCTCCAACCCTTGCTTCTAGGCCAGTCCATTTTTATCCTCACATTTGTTCTTTCATGAGGCCCATTTCGTCTGCCCTTCAGTGTTATTCTTGTCTTCAGATCTCTTAACCACCCACCTTGAGTGAAGACCTTGGTGTATCACACATAATCTCTCCCACCCTCCGAGGCTGGGAGATCTGGAGGGCATCAGGGTTCCTAGGAAGCACTGCAGGGTGTGACCTCAAAGCCCTGGGTCTGTTCAGTTCTCACTCCACCTGCTGAGTGGCAGCCATGTATTCCTCTATTTCAACTCTGAAATTGTACCACACTCTCTCCCGACTGTCAGGCTCCTCAGACCTTTCCATCATCCAGATTTTCCTTCATGTTTAGCCTAAATTTAAAACAACCATAAAAGATAGGTCCTCACTTCACAGAAGTACAAGTTGAGGTTGCTGGAAATTAGCTTTTCTGTTGTCATAGCGCTGGTATTGTCACAGAGCGAGTTTCAGCTGAAGTCCAGCTTCAGAGCCTGTGCCTTCTCCCATACTTCACTGAGCGTGGAAGGAAGATACAACTGCAGGATACCTAGCTTTTATGGAGCTTATAGTACAGGTTGGAGTATCAGGGATCTAAAGATAGAAAATTAAGGTGACGTCATGTATTGTAGGCAAGAGAAGTCATAAGGGAGCAAAAGATTAGGAGGGACCAATTTTGTGAATTATGGGTAAACCTTGGGGGATTTTACTTTTCTGTTATTTCTGTACTATTTGAAGTTAGTTTCAGTAAACATACATGACTTTAACAATTGGAAAAGAGCTTTTTTTTTAATGTTGTGTCAGTAGAGGGACAGGAAAGAAATAAATAGGAGACATCAAACTTTCTCCTAATTGTTAAGGAGATGGAAGTCAGGTGTCAGAGGTAATGTCAAGGACCTTAGCTTGGTCACAGTGCGCAGTGGGCAGCAACTTGTGCTCTCTTTTTTATATTATGTCATCAGTAGTGTGAATGAGAAAATAAAAGAACATCTAAGATCAAGCGATCATCACATTTGTCAAAGAACAGCTTAACACAATACAAAATTGTTTTGTGCTTATGTACAGTTTTCTGAGTCCTAATGAAACTCATGGTCAAAAATTATTGAAACCTTTCTGCTAAACACTTTGAAAATAAAATTTAAAAAAATTTATTAGTATGTTTTTGTGATACGTAATAAATTCATCAAGGGAATTAGTACCTATACATATTGCATGGTAATCCTTTTATTTCCCCTCCTCCCCATCTTATCCCATCTTTTGACCCCTTCCCATCTCCACAAAGTCTTATCTCCGTTTCTTGTCATTTCTCTTTTATTTTACTCTTTGCATTGCTTATACTTTGGGTTTCCCATGTAAGAGAACCATGCAGTATTCAGCTTTCTGTGTCTGATTTATTTCATTTAGCATTATGATCTCAAGGTGCATCCACTTTCCTACAGATGTTTCAGGTTTGCCCTTTATGGCTGAGTAGTACTCCACTATGTGTATATACTATGTTTTCTTTCTTTTTGCAGCACCTGTGGGTTATTGTCATCTTGGAGAGTGTGGGTATATGTACATAATATAACTTGATTTTTTTAATCCCCTTCTTTCCTGCCTCTCTCCCTCCCCCCTAAATCCCTTTTTCCCATTTTTGTTCCTGTTGCTCTTATTACTTATCTCATGTTTATGATATATAATGTTTATATTCATTGAGGTTATTAGGCTCCTCATGGCTTACCTGTATCTCCAGGACCCCTTCTCATTTACAAGAAGTGTATCCCCTTGTCTCCTATCCATCCTTTATTGTGCTTTCTGTACTTTGCCTTACTCAAATGATAGGTACAAGTAGTATACCTGGGTCAAATGCAATAAATGGAGTTTCTATTTTTAGTTCAGGAATCTCTATACAGATTTCCATAGTGGTTGTACTAGTTTACATTTCCTCCAGCAATGTAGAATTCCATACCACCACCACCACCACCACCGTAGCCTTTTTTGAGTTCTTGATGATAGCCATTATTTCTAGAGTAAGATGGAATTTTGGCGTTGTTTTGATTTGCATTTCTGTAATTGCCAGAGATGCTGAACATTTTATCATGTGTCTATTGGCCATTTGTACTTCTTTCTTTGAGAAGTGTCTATTCATTTCAATTGCTCAATTTTCGAGTAGGCGTTTTGTTTGAGAGGGGTCTAGTTTTTTTTCTTTTTTAGTTCTCCATATACTCTAGATATTAGTCCTGTATCCAAGGTGTAGCTGGCAAAATTTTTTTCCATTCTTTAAGTTGTTTCTTTACTTTGTTGTTGGTTTCCTGTGTAGAAACTTTTTAATTTGACACTCATGAGTACACATCAAATTGTTTCTCTGATATGAGAAACAGTAAGTGTACATAAAGACAAAGAGGCATAATAGATATTAGGTAAAAGAAAGATAATATTCAAAAGAAAGGAGAACTAGAAAGGGAAAAGGGGGAAAAGAAGGAAGGGAAAAGAGAAAAATGGAAAAATGTAAATAAACCTGCTGTAAATAAGGAAGGGGGTAATGGAAGGGAGGGATGGGGAAGGGGCAGGGGATCAAGATACATCATGTACAGGTACAAAATAACTAGGATAAATGTGATCATTTTATATATACAATATACCAATACATGTATCTTGGTTAAAAAAAAAAACTTTTTAATTTGAAATAATCCCATTTGTTGACTGTTGGCATGGTTTCTGTGCCTGGGGTTGTTTCTGCATCCTCCATTCTGTTCCCTTGATCCATGTGTCTGTTTTTGTGCCCATGTCATGCTATTTTTACCACTATAGCTTTGTACTGTGTTAGCACTGTTAAAAGTCAGGAGGGTATAGTGTACCTATATCCATGGTTCCGATACTAGTTTTGCGTGGGAAAGGTTTGTCTTTGGGAGGAGGAAAGAATAGAATATTATTATAAAATAATTCCCTCCTCTTCTCAAAACCAATGTAAACCAGAAGTATCTTATCTCCAGGAATTTGCAAATTTCTTTTTTTTTTTTTTTTTTTTTTTTTTTTTTTTTTTTTTGGTGTGGTATGGAGCTAGGAATCACACCCAGACCCCTGCCCAAGCTATGCAAGCACTGTGCCACAAGCTATAGCCCCAGTTCCAGCAAATTTTTTTGGGGGGGGTGGGTGCAGAGTCCAGTAGTTGTCTATAACCACTTAACCCTGCCATTGTGGTACTAAAGTAGCCAGACAGTATATAAATGAGTGTGTCCATGTTTCAGGAAAACCTATAGACACTGAAATATGAATTCATGTACAGTACTTTGGGGGTATATACTAGGGGTTGAAACCAGGACCTTTGCACTGACCTACATCTCCATCCTTTTAAACATTTATGGAGAGATCCTTCAGCTTCAGCTTCGCAAGTAGCTGGAATTACAGGTGTGCACTGCTGAACCCAGCTCATTTTCAAAAACAACAAAACTGTTATTTTTCCTGTTTAATTTTTACCATTTACAAAATAAAAACCATTCTCAGTGCATGGGTTGTACAGAAACACACAGTGGACCAGGTTTGGCTCTAGGGATTGTTTGCTGGTGCCTGGTTAGCACCTTGCATAAATTGATGCAGTCATTAAATGTTCATAATGTGTGCAGGCCTTTCCACAAATATATTTTAATATATATTATTACCAAAATAAGAGATGAAAAGTCTCATGTTTATCATTATACATACTGATTACTGAAAGTATGAGAAATTATAACAGTTTCTAGAATAGCTAAATGCACATACATAAGGAAGACATTATCCTTAGAATGATAAACTAAAGTACTATTTGCCAGAAGATTCAAGTATATTTCTTTGAGTCTCAGCTTAAAGGTAAAAATTAAACAAATTTGCCCTTTGCTTTTTTAATCTATACTAGGTACTAGACTCAGTCCAGTGGATTCATGGTAAAATAAGGGGTCATTTTCTACATTTTACTAGGTAAAAAACACAATACTATGGTTTTCTGCTTCATAACTTGTCAATTGAGATGTGCATTGGTTTAAAAAGCCCTAATTTTATTTTTTTAAAGCACTAATTTTGAACATTTTCATCTGTTTATACCTATTTTCCTACCTTCTCAGTTTTATATATGTATAAATCATATCTAAATAGATACAGCTATAAAATAAGCTGAATAAACGAGATACAAAAGGAACATTTTATATACTGCAAATCTTCATTTTTTGAAATTCAAAAACAGAACAGTTTGATAATACTTAAAAATGATTGAGTAACTAAATATAGGTTAAAGTATAAAAAGCTGGAAAACATTGTTTTCATAAAGCTTTATGTGGGAATGTCGTCTTTGAAATAGTAATGCGGATGCTGAACAAGGTTTATTCTAAGCCACTTACTTGATATTCCATGTTTTATTTTTCAAATCTCATTTTAAATTTTATAATTCAGTCATTGTGAACAGCTATGTTCAAAAGAAGTTTTACAACTTTAATCTTAATAATCTCAAAAAAAGCAGACATGCTATGTCATAAAATAACTATTAGTGACTAGTTTGTATCCTATAAATCTAACTTGAGTTGATAATATGGTCCATTACCAGCTAACTGCACGGAGTATTTTTCATTTTACACTCTTCAGTTACT
>PVJO010000595.1:0-52500 GCA_004026905.1 Hystrix cristata | reverse complement strand
TATCTTTTCTTTTTTTCACTGAACAGTATGGCAGGAAACATGGGCACAGACATTAGTGTTTTAAATTAGAATTTTAGCTGCTTTAGAGAAACTGGCTCAGCTTCTTATTCCCAAAATCAAAAATCCCAAGAGGGTTTATTGGACCAGTTCCCCCTTCCTGAGCACTTTAACTGTGGCTAGATCATGAACTGGATGAGGGTATGCCAGCTGCTTTGACAACTGAGGGTGGTGAATCTTAGTAGATAATAGGGTGTATTACATTTTATATATTTCTAGAGTACGGGTATCTAATCTTATGTACAAAATATTGGTTTTCTGTCAGGTTTAAGTGTATTTATATGGAAATTGTTAAAGAGCTTATGGAGGCCACTAGTTTCATTGAACAAAAATCATTTACACGGTTATCTAGATACTGACTTAAAATGACTCTTGTGAGCTTAGCAAACACTTTCAGTTAGTTGCTTTCTAAAATTAAACAAGTACGGATTGAACATCCTTTATCTGAAATGCTTGGGACTAGATGGTTCCAGATTTTGGAATTTTTCAGGTTTTGGAATATTTGCGTGACTTTACTGTTTAAGCACTTCTAATCTAAAATCTAAAATGCATCATGTTGGCACTCAAAGAGTTTCCATGTTTCACAGCATTTTGGATTTTGGATTTTCAGAATAGGAATGCTTAAAGTATTCTGGTTTCCATTTATGATGCTGTTTGTTGTAGAAGAGTACAGTGGTACCTTGGCTCACGAACTTAATTCTTTTCCATGATTCTGGTCACAAACTGGATTGGATGAGAACCAAATCAAATTTTCCCATAAGGTTAACGTAGAACCTAACCATTGAATTTGATTCAGTTTGTGATGTTGATGTAGAGTTTTACAGAATAGGATACAGAAACAATTAAGACCTGGTCAGGGTCTTCAATGTGCTTATCATCTAATTAAAGGAATCAACGTGCAGTGCCGGAAAAATGTAATTAGCCAGCTATGGGCTTGTGTTTAAAATTCATTGTTACAGGTTCAATGACATGAGACTAGGGATGGGTGAGTAGAAATCTATAAATATAAAATCTCAAAATATACATGCACATAGGCGTACACATACACAGGCACTCTGTATCTGTTTTCATATCTTTGTGTGACTGTTCATGGCTAAGGGTGGCTGTTCAGAGGTATGCTAATCAGTACCTGAGAATTTACAATGATAGTAGAACTTAGAGTTCCTGAACACTAGTTTTTAAAGTAATTTTTATTCAAGGAAAATAAACTAAAAGTAGAAGTAAAAGTTCTTTGAAAACTAAAAATGCTGGATTGGTGGCTGTGGCTCAGTGGTAGAGCACTTGCCTGACATGCATGAGGCCCTGAGGATGAATTGGCTAATTGCCCATTACTGTATATAACCAAAGTTTAAATTTTAGGAAGTTATTTATTACATTTTGCAGATAAATTTTATAATGATGTTTTAAATTGAGCTTTTTGAAAGTATTGTTTTAATGATGCTTGTAAGGTGTGATTATGTTTATGTATACAATTTAACTCTTGGGTTTTGTTGAATTTTTAAATTATTAATACTGCTGTGCTTTCAACATCATCAGGTGTTAAGTGGCAAGCCTATGTGTAAAACTTACTTGAATGAAAAGACAAGTATCATATGCTTTTACAGTGGATAGCATTTCTTTATTTAATGTGCTGCCTATGATTCCAGTCAAAATTAGATTGAGAGAAGACTTTAAATGAGTAACATTCAGTGGAAGCATAAAGAGGTCATTATTGAAGAAATTACTGAGGGGACGGGGAAATGAAAAGATTTGTTTTACCAAATAATTGAATCCATTGTAAAGCTTTAAGAAATAAACAATATTGAATGGGTTTAACACGCAGTGAAGGCCCAGAAATGCATTATAACGTGTAAATAAAATATTTACATTTGTAAATCATTGAAGAAAAGCTGTTCATTACATCATGTTTGGACAGTTGGTTATGAATTTGGAGAAAAATAAATACCGAATTAATATGCCTTAATTAATTCTGCATGAGTTAAAAAATTGAAACCATTAAACGTCTCGACTCAGAAAATGTAAGAGAAATAGTTACCTAATCTCATAATAAGATTACCGTTAAAGCAAAGAAAAAACACACTACACTGGAGGTGATGGTCTTCATTTTACAATAAAAGAAATTCAAGGTGAAAACCTGTTCAGTGTTGGAAACGAAGGCACCAGGGTGTTCATTATCTGGAGGTGATGTTATTTTATAGTCAAAACATTCAAGAAAACCAACTGACACTGACGACAAAGGAGAGCCGTGTTGAGAGTATCTAGGGAAAAAATTAACAACAAAGCTTACAGACTCTTAAGAATATATAACTGTTTTATTGTCCAAATATTTTAATATATGCCTGTGGAGCACAGAAAAATTTTAATACTATGTTGAAGGTATTTTCTTTACACATGTCTGTGAGTGGTATCATACTAAAGTTTGTTATTGTAGTTTATAAGTACTCTAGGGAAACCAGAAGTTGAGTGTTCAGAGGGCTTCTTTTCTGTGTTCACTGATTCTTTAATTTCTTTCTCCCATGCATGACAGGTCAGTACTCCTGTCTTCGTACCAATGAAAACACATGTGCTGCTTCATCGGATGAGTGGAAAAGGACTGGCTGCCCATTATTTCTTTCCAAGACAGCCTTGCATTTTCGGTGATAAGATGGTCTCTGTACAGATAACACTGCAAAACACTTCTGACCGGACAATAGAAAATATCCACATAGGGGAAAAAAAACTTCCTATAGGCATGCAAATGCATACTTTTAGTCCAATAGGTAAATATTAATTCTCATTTAAAAGTTTATATTGGATAACTAAATATTTTCATTTTAAAATTAAGTAGATACTTTTTAGTTAAAAGTAAAAATAGAACATTATTTTATTGCTTGTTAGCATACTGTTTATATTTGTTTTGTTTAGCAGGGCCAGGCATCAAAACCAGTGCCTCATGTGTATTACTAAGCACTCTACCACTGAACTACATCGCCTGCCCTGTTTCCCCCTTTAAACTGCATTTGTCGTACAAAGGAACTAGATTTCTTTGCCCTGAGTGAATCAGGTCCCAGAAGTCGTTCCACCCGTGGTGATGAGGAGGCGAGGTCTGCGGAATCAGAATTGTCATCCTGTTTTTCCTATCTGCATCACCCTCCCTGCCTTTCCCTGGTCAGCTTCATTCCCTGCATGATGTTAGGTGGTTTATTGTGCAATAAAAGGAAGAAAATCTGTCTTTTTGAATGCAGTATCTCCCATATCTGGAGACCCTTTTCTGTTTCCTTTCATGTTCCATAAATTGAAAAGAAGACAGAGGAGATGTGTCCTATTGTGCTTTTTTTTTCTATAACCTGTAGTCTGTTATTATATTTATCCACAGTAAGTTTGGCCATCGTCTAGAAATCAGGATAATTTTTGCGTTATAAAGCCAGAAAGAGAACTCTCACTTTGGAAGAAGGTGTCAGATGTGTACTGGTGTACGCTGCCTGTGTGCAGCACCCAGCTGGTGCTGAGCACAGCGCCTCCAGATGCAGCACGTGCTTTGTAGGTTGCCCCAGTGCCCAGCTGAGCACCAGTGGCCATTTGTCATCTGCCTGGTGGTTTTAATATTTTGCCGTAAGAGTACCCTTTAAGAATGAAATATACCAATTGTATTTCACACATTGAGCCTGAAATGGTGGAATACAGTATTTCGTTCTGGTTTTTTAAAGTAGAGACAGTCCTAAGGTATAGTTGGGAGAAGTGTCAGGGGAAAAAAAAAAAAAACCTCAAAGTGATAGAAGCTTGTGACATTGCATTTTTAAAATGTTACTGTCAAAAAATTGCAGCTAGTTCCTCTCTATAATACTTCAGATGAGCGAGGTCCTTTAACCAGGATGAACTCAAATTTGATCATTGTGCCTTCTCTACTCATGATTCTACATAACTTCCATTTTTCTTCATCTGAGTCCTGGCATTGCTGAATTCTTTTCTATAGTTTCTATGAGTCATTTAGTAAAGGAAGTCATTCTTTGTTACAGTTTTCACAAAGGAATATAGCAACTCCTTGTGGATAAAGCCTGGTAGACTTTTATAGGCAACCAAAGTAAAGTAAAGTTAAAGTGAGTTGATTTCAGAATACACTTAATGTCATTTTAAAAATATTTTTACAATTAAGACATAATTTAAAGAGTAGAGTATCCTGATTTTTATTGGATTATTGTGTGAAGTTAATATATTGGCAGGGAATTACAGAATATCACAACCTGTGGATCTTTTTTCTTGCTTGTAATTTAGCCTTTTTTACCTAGTTAAAAAAAATTAGTTTAGTTTAAGAAGTGTCAAGCAGCTGATTTATGACTTGTCTAAAGGTTGGAAATGTTATCCAAAGGTTAAAACGGTTGAACAGTATTAATGTTTCCTTGGACTGGCATTATAAGTTGATGAGTTGACCTTTTGTTGGCCTATGTAGAATAGAAGAAATAAATATAATAAATTTCATAATATGACCTTAACAGAAATAAAATGTGAATATATACCATTGCCTCAGTACTAGTTATAGGCTTATCTTTTCTATTTTGATTCACATTTTAATGAAGGTAATGTTTCATCCATTTTGCTTCTAGTGATTGAATTAAGAGAGAGTTGCCATGCAGTGTGTATTTGTAGGTAACACTGTCTCCACTCTTATTACCAATGGATTACACTAAGGATGCAGAGTATCATATGTCTAAATTAGTTCTCCAGAAACATCTTTAAGAGTCCAACCAAAAAACCCAACTAATGTTCATGTTTTTATGAAATAAGGGAGGCATGGTGTTTTATTCGTTAAGCCTATATTCCTATGCTAAAGGAGTCTGAAAGTTTTCTTACTTGTCACCAGTCTGTTTTCTTTTTGTCTATAATACACAGTTACTTTTGTCTGGATGTTGCCCTGCCTTTAGAAGGAAACTGAATTCCTTGTAAGGGAGTCAGGAATAATGGGCCATTTTTTCCAAAGAAACCAAGTATTTCAGTGACTTTGTGTTAACAGTTGACAATTTTGAGTTCAGCTGAGATTTTACTAGTTACCATACAAATGTCACATCAAAGTTGATGACATCCTGTGTAGTTTCATTTTTTATTACCATTAGCATGGTGTAATAAAGCCAGTGTTTTTCAGCCATTTCTATCAGTCATCTCCGGTAACATAGCAAATCCAGATCAGTGTCCAAATATAATCTTTTAATCTGGTAAGCTTTCCCAATTTAGTAGGCTCCAAATATTATAAAAATCCATTATATGAATAATTTTATGCTGATCATTTTGCTGTTGAGACGTTCATATAATAAAACAAACCATTGATCATGAACTATCCTCCGGAATTAGCTCACAGTTAATTATCTGAAGACTGAAGACAGTATCAAACCATGTCTAACAGTGCTATCAACAGGGCATCTTGAGAGCTGTCACTTTGTAAATGAAATACATGATGTAGAGAGATCAAAATCACAAATGCTGTTATGTTTTAGAGATGATGATGTTTGCTATCAAAATGGTGTCAGATACAAATAAGACCAAACTCCAGCATGTTTACAGACAGAACTAGGTGTTAAGGATTCACTAAAGAGTAGCGTTAGGACCAGGCTTGATGGTACGTGCCTGTAATCTCAGCTAGTTTCAAGGCTGAGGCAGGAGCAGCACTGGTTCAGTGCTTGGCTGGGCAACTTATCAACACCCTGTTTCGAAGTTTGAAAATATGTAAAATCACTGGAGACATAGCTTATACAAGGCCCTGAGTTAGATTAAAAACAAAAATAGCCTTAGGACTGGGGATATATATATCTGAGGTAGAACACTTAGCACATGTGAAGTCCTGGGTTTCATCCCCAGTGTGGGAGGAAAAAAACTGACTTGAACAGTGAGATGAACTGAGCTATGAACTGATGACATCGTGTAGCTTTAGGAGAAATAAAAACATATGTATGTCTCTTCATATATATACTTGTATATATGAATGAGTCTAGTTATTTACCTTATAGAAAAAGCTGTTTGACAAAGATTAAACGGACAAGGCTTATGATACTTGAGTAACAAACTAGTAAATATTGGATTTATAAATAAAAATAGAATCAGCAAAGCAACGTAAATATTACTGAACAAACCAATAGTGCTTCAAAATCAGCATCAAACAGGCCCTCTTAGGATGCCTAAGCTGCATGGAGCCTATGAGATAAAAACAGAACCCTTAATACACCAGGGTTATTGAGTTATTCTTTTGTCCCATCTGTACATCTCTGTTCATGCTTAGTAAATCATGCTTAACCAACAAGCCCTAGGATAGTCACAATCTACTGAATTGGAAGTGTGCTTGCTTAAATACAGCTAAACCTGATAAGATATAAATCTTATCAAAATAGATAAAGCTAAATCTAAAGCTATTGTATGGTATGGCTGCAGTTATAGTGAAGACTTGGAACAAAGTGGGTGGAAATGAGAAGTGAATGGTTTCTATTTATACACTTGTGTGACGTAAATGTCCCCAGTTATTCTAATGTGTAGCCACACATTGAAAGTCATAAACAGGATAAACTCTTGTTCCTTAAATTTTGTTATTGTCAACTGAAAAAGAAAAAAACAGTATCGTATGTGGGTGTGGGTATTTCTCATACTTGATTAGTTGATAGTTGAAGCTTCAGAAATTCCAAATCTGTACGGTGCCATTTTATTACTTACTTAGTTGAAATAATCAAACCTGCCCCTAAATTTTCTTAGGGTAATGTTTTGAGTGATATAGTTAGATTTATTTTAGGAATGCCAGTTATCTTAGTTAATTTCTGAATACATTTTAATTTCTTCTTCTTTTTTTTTTTTTTTTTGGAGCTAGGGATTGAGGGTAGAGCTCATTTTTTGTTTCTGATGATTTTTTTTTTTTTGCTGGGGATTGTGCTAGGGATTGAACTCAGGCATTTGGCACTTGCTAGGCAAGTTCTGTACCCCTGACTTTAAATCCCCAACCCCTTCTTCTAATTTTGTTTTAATTTGTGTTTGTAAGTTTTAGAATTTTTCAATGGAAAAATTTGGAACATTGCTTAAAATTTAACTTTTTATATCCAGAATAAACAATTTTGAGTAAATAATCTTGCATAAGATCCAGAAGTTCATTGCAAGTGTGCCAAAAAAGGACGCATTTATTTTCTTCTTACTTTCAATTCCTGTAGAGACAATATGGCAAAACCTGAAATTTCTCAGGAAGAGATGTATTTCTGAAGCAAATAGATGTAATGTGTTCCTTGAAGAATTTAGTTGTGAAAAATGAAAATCTCCAAGATGAACAGTGAGGTTGTAATTTTCTTTACTATTCTTAGCTTGAATTTTTTCTTACAAGCCATCAAGTTGGGCGAAACAGCCCAATTTTAACCAAATACAAACATTAAATAAATGCCCAGTACTGTTTGCCTCTGTCATGCCCTCTGTGTTTTCATGGCTGCATTATCTCTTTCCTAGACTCTCTTGAGCCTAAGGGGTCCATCACTGTCTCAGTGGGTATTGACTTCTGTGACTCTATACAGACTGCCAGTTTCCAGTTATGGTAAGTTCATTTGTTTTTCTGTTTTTTATATTACCTATAAAGTGTAGCAGAATAAAAACTAAGCTTTCAACAGGCCTCCTTCTGTGAGGCATAACATTTAAACTAATGTGTCTTCTTTCAGCAGTGTTTAGAATGCCAAAGAATAGTTGTATAAACTGTGCAATATGGGTATTTTCAGTATTTCTTACCTAGCCATTACAGACTGCCATATTAATTCAAATTCATGGTTTCTTGGTTAAATAAACAAGCTATTGCTAGTTAGTTTTTGTTTAATATTACAGTTTTAGAAAATTTTGGAGAAATTAAAAATTTTATATCATTGACTGTCCCAGGGAAGGTATCTTTTGAGACAGTGTGTCATCTTGAGATATCTTGACCTTCTCGTCGTAGAGCATTTTTGATGCTCAGTCTGTGTGTTTTCCCTTTTTTATGTTAACTTACAAACTGCTTTATATAAAAGTCAAAAGAACATTTGTGTAGTTCGCAGATGTTTCATAACTGAATACTATTCATAAGAGGTTTTTAGAGTAAAGTTTTTTGTTACTGTTTTTATGTAATGTTTTATACATTTCTAGTGAATTCTAGAGACCATTAGCAAAGTAGTAGGAAGCTATTATTTTCATGCATCTTTGAGAATTGTCTTTGAATTCCATTCTTTTATGTTTTTCTGTCATAGGCTACAGTTTATTTTGAGTTGAAGTTGTTTTGTTTTTATTCTTAAAAGCATTGAGATGTTTTATTTATCTGAATTTTAGCAAGCTTAGGACAGAATTTGTTAGGGTTAAAAATCTCCAAGCTTAGGAGAAAGAAAATGAATGTGCAGAATATAGTGAACTCTTCACTTTTGCATACCTTTTCAGTTTGCTGGTAATCGAGACCTAATGTTAGACCTTTTATTGCTGAGAACCCACGGCAGTGGATCTAAGCAGTGTAGCATAACACATTGATTTTATGCAGATCATCACCTTTATGTTTTGGGAGGTCTGCTATATTAGTGATGTATAAAAACTGATTACTTTTCCCAACATTGCCTAGTAATTGTTTATTATTTTTCTATTAGACAGACAACACAGATCAATAGTACTGAACACCACACTATGAGCAACATCACTCTAAATAGATTTGCCTCCAACACCAGAGGTATATTCATTTTAATGATTTGGGCAATGTGAGCCCAATGACAAAGCTTATGTACCAAGTTAGATCAAAATTAAAAACTAAAAAATTCTTTTATTGATTTATACAAGAACTTCTTGATTTCTGTGTAATCGGGTAGGCTCTTATTTTTCAATATTTTTATTACAAAGACTTCATTTGTGTCCATTGAATAAGATTTGCATTTTTATCTTTTGTAATTGCCAGAGTCTCTTGAGGGATAAAAATATAGGTAATGTTTGATTTTCATTTTAGGTTGGGAAATGTGTAAACAAATTTTTTTCTCAATTTCTTTTAACTTTAGGAAAATGATACATTTAATTCACATTAAAATAGCCTTAGCTATTATATTAATATTTTTCTACTGTGAAAGTATAAGTTACTTATTTTTGATTTTACTAAGCACAAAAGCATGCTAGATTAAAAAAGAATTTTTGTGTGTGTTCCAAAAAGAGCACTTTGTCTTGCATCAAATGTAATTGATCCTGAAGCGGTGTAATCACAATTACTCACTTTCTTAATTGCCTGCCCAAAATCAGAAAATGGAAACCGATCGACAGTGTTTAAATCAATAGCTTCATAGTAGTGCTGGTGGGGGCGGGGAGATGGTGGTAATGGGTAGATCAATTGGTCTTAGGTGCCAATCACTGACTGTGCCTTTTGCATAGCAAGTAGCACTTTTTGCTTAGTGATGTGCTGTATTATTAGTCTGGGTAGTTCAATAAGGAAAAAGGCAAGAATGGCTGATAATGAATTTTTTTCTTCAAAATACATTGTGAAGATCAATATATAAAATTATGGGTAATGGTATATTTGATAATAAGCCTTCAGAAATGCTTAGAACATGGACTAGAAGCCTTTCAGGTACTCTTCTATTTATTAGAAGAAAGAAACAAGTGTAAAGTTATTCTACTTTAGAGTAATTTTTCACTGTGGATTATTATGATTTTTCAGGAAGAAAGATAAAAACTGTTATGTATGATTATTAACTATTAATTGTTGCCTTTTAGGTTTGCATTTTAAGTGCTCATCAAATTTAGTTCTTGATTAAATTTATGAGATTGAAAATGTATATAAGGAGCTGGGGATTTAGCTCAGGTGGTTAGAGTGCTTGCCTTGCAAGCACAAGGCCCTTGAGTTTGATCCCCAGGACCAAAAATAAAGAAAGAAAGAAAGAAAGAAAACATACATAATATGTAAATTTATCTCCCCAAAAGCCAGTACAGTGTGTAAGCATATCCCTGTCCTTGTGACTAACAGGTGTGAATGCTTTAAATAGTATAAAAGTAATACTGCTTGTCTTAAGTTAAAAGACTGAACACTTGCAGCCACACTTGTTTTTGTCCAAAAATATGCTAGACAGAAATTCAGTCTTTAAAAGAGAATAAGCAATAAATAATGTAACAAGAAAGAATGGCATTAGCCAACAGAATTTGAGATTATTGACAGTTAGAAAGCAAATAGGAGCAGATAAACATTAACAGAAAAAATAAAAATTGCAGGGCATACCACTCATGGAAAAAACTACTATAATGTTAAGAACAAATCTGGCAGAATATCAAGCATAGAGTGAGTAAAAAGAAAAGTTAGAGGTTTCAAGAGAGTCATGAAAGAATTAAAGAACTACTTCCACCCTCAGGGAATATACCCATTCGGTTTGAGGCCTAAGGATAGCGCTGTAAAGGAGAGGAGCAACTTGCCCGAGAAGGACTTGTAGTGGTACATGGGAACCCTCTGCACATGGAAGAGGAGATGGGATTCCACAGGAAAACTTGTCACTAATATTATCAGTCACTTGCAGTGTGTTAGGCACTGCGCTAAACACTTGGAATCCACTAAGTATAAATTTCCTTAAGTTCGCAATAACCCTGCCTGTATTATTATTACTGCATTCAGAAGGTGAGTTAACTGAGGCACAAGAAGGATAAGAATTTGACCTAAAATCTTACAGCCAATAGGTAGTAGAACTTGCTATGTGTGTTAAGCCTGGTCCTTTGTTACACGTGTAATTGGATAGTTCAGGATTACTAGACTTTTGCGGTAAAGCTGCAACTTGAAAGAGAAGTTTCAGGATGAATACAAAGACCCACTGGCCACACATAAAGAGAGCAGATCATTTTGAGAAGAGAAAAAATTTCTCTAAAAATTACAAGTAATACCTGATTCAAGAGTACACCATATCCATAAAGGAAGAATATACTTCTTGCTATAAAAAGGAGTAACTAGAGAAAATTTTTAAACCATTCTCAGAGTTTTAAAACTATGTCTGAAGAAATCCGGTAAAATAACTGTAGAGTGGACTGATTCGGTGTTCTGGAAGGGAAGGTTAAATGAATGAACCGGAGTCAAAAATGAAAAGACAAGGAGAAGGAAAATGGAAAGAAAAAGTTTAAAGGATCAATTCTTCTAGTAGGAGATCTGAAAGGAAAGAAAAGAAGAAATTATTAAAAGAAATAAATTATAGAAGAGCACTTTCCCAAGCAAAAGAAAGACATAATTCTTCAAATCTTCTAATCTTGAAGAAGAAATCTTCAAATTCTTCTTAAAGGGCCCATCCAAAGCCAAACAAAATGAATGTGAAAGACTGTAGAGGGACCATATCCTGGTGGCATTTTTAATAGGGAGAAAAGTTCCCTGATACCTCCCCAACGAAAGAAAAATCTTTTTACCAGAGAAGTAACAGTGCGGCTGGAATACAATTTCTCATCAATCCTGTCAACGTTTCTGGTGGCCACAAGGCAAAGGACGTGACCGTTCAGATTTCAAGGATACTGTGTAGATGTTTTTCTGACAAGCAAAGTTTCTGTCAGCTGATCACCTACAGACCCTTTGTGAGAAGACCACTTGGAGAAGATACAGAATAAGAAAAAAAAGCAGTGACTAAAAAAATTCTAGCTGTAGAGTCTATCCCTGTGTAAAAATAATTATTGACATATAATGGGAAAAACAAAGTCTAGTAATAAACCAGAACCCTAATCCCAGTGTAAACAAATGAGACGGAATAATGGTATACTAGAATTCCCTTCATTTTTGGCAGAAGGATTGATTAATGGCAAAAAGAGGTCAAAATATGGTTTAAAATAGTAAATATAACCATGAACATAGTCAAAATATGATATATGGTAAAATTCTAGACAACTAAAGGGAGGGAGAAAATGAGCAATTAAAAGTTGATCAGTTTAAGTAAATTGGAGAGGGAAAAGCATGGTAAATAGAAAACAAAACAAAGTGGCTGGCAGGGGCCATACATACCATGCGTACTAGTTTTCACGATTCATGCCAGAAGTTAAATTCCACATAATCAAACAGGTAAAAACAAAATTCAGCAAGACTCTGTATAAGAACCCTACCTATAGGAGAATGGCACAGAGAAGTTGAAAATAAGATGAAATACACATTTTTGGGTGTTTTAGATAAGTGTGCTAAAACTGGGGAAAAAGGTTAACATGGCTTTCCTGTTCACTGCAATTTTCCAAGAAAGTGTAACAGTTGCATACCTTTAAACCACGTGGTTTTTAATTTATAAGCAGAAACTAATACAAATAGTAGGAAAAATTGACGAAGCCATGGTTGTGTGTGTGTAATACAGACATCAGAAACTGACAAATTAGAGGAAGGATAAACAGGCTGCAGACAGACACAGTTTTATTAGTATACAATTTTAAACGGTTATCAAGCTTGATCTAAAATACATGCGTTTGCAAAGCATGCCCTGTTTCCTGAAGGCAGAAAATACATGTTTTTAAAACATACTTATTTGGGGTTGGGAATTTAGCTCAGTGTTAGAGCACTTGCCTAGCAAGTGTAAAGCCCCGAGTTTGATCCCCAGCACCTCCCCCATAAATAAAATGAAAAAAATTTTTTTAAAAACCACACTTATTGGATGCACAAGAAATGGTGTGTGTACAAATTGTGGACAACCATGATAATAAAAAAAGACACAAAGATTTGAAAGGCAATAAAACACAGATCTTCTAAATTACAGAATAATACTATGCACAACTCTATACCAATAAATTGGAATATTTAGATGAAATTAATGGTGTCCTTAAAATATATAAATTAGGAATAAAAGAGGTTAAATTGTATCAGAACTTCAGAAAAGAAATAATGTCTGTATTTCTTAAACTTTTCCCAAGCAAAAAGAAAAAGAAAATCACCCCATGTTATTCCATAAGGCTGTATCTCTCTGATTTTAAAGCCCAAAGGCCAAAACATGAATGTGCACATTGCTGGGGGTGGTGAAAATAATGATGTCTGAGCCATCAAATTAACCTACGCCCACAGGAAATATCAGAAAAATCTACTTTAAAAAATTTTTTTGTTGTTGTTTTTTGAGACAGGATCTTGCTATGTAGTTCATGCTGGTCTGGAACTCTCTGGAGCCCAGGCCGGCCTTGAATTTGCGGTGATCCTCCTGCCTTGGCCTCTGGCGTGCTGGGATTACAGGTGTGTGCCACCACACCCAGCTTCAGAAACATCCCCTTTTACATCAGAAAAGTAAAACAAAGATATCTGCTCTCAAAACTGTTTCATGTTAAATTGAAAGTTCTAGCCAAATAGATAAGTGGAAGCAGTATATATCCTAGAAAGGTAAAGACAGATTTATAATTTTATTCAAAAAGATTTGGAATCGAGAAAAATCTAGTTGAACTAATCAGGTTTGTTTTTTTTTTTGTTTTGTTTTGTTTTTTCCTTCAGTACTGGGGATTGAACCCAGGGACTTTGCACTGAGGTATATCCCCAGCTCTTTTTTTATTTTTTGTGACAGGGTCTCGCCAAGTTAAATTTCCTAGACTGGGCTCAAACTTGGAATCCTCCTGCTTCAGCCTCCCAGAGTGCTGGGATTACAAGTGCGCACCACCAAGTCTGCCTTTAAACTAATCAGTTTTAAAAGGTGGTACAAATATTTATGGGGGTGTGGACACTGAACCTCCAAAGACCGTAAAAGAGGATTTAAATAAAACACTAGAAAATAGAAATAAGAAAACAATTACTACACTGTGTTCTTAAATGGGAGACAATCTTTGCCCTCAAATTCAATGTGTTCTTCAAACTTGGTGTGATCCTAAGCTAAATTCCAGTAGGCTTTTTGAAAGAACTTTGCATATTTCTAAAATTCAGCTGGAAAATAAAATAATAAACGTCAGTTTTATTTTTTTTTTGTAGTACTGGAGACTGAACCCAAGGCCTCACACATGTTAGGCAAGCACTTCACCACTCAGCTATGTCTGCAGGTCTCAAATTTTTTTAATCAAAAATGTCTTTCTTCCCAGGAGGGTATAGCCTAGCATCCTTTGAGACTCTGCGTTCTGTCCTCAGCACTGAAAAAAAAACAAAAACAAACAAACAAAAAACAGCATAATTGGTATTGGCACAGGAACCAGTGAAACAAAATAGAGAATTTAGAAATTTTGTATGTCACAAAGGTGACATTTCAAATCAGTGGGGAAAGAATGAAAGAATGGACTCCTGAGTAAAATGGTGTGAGAACTTTTATTTGAGAAAGATAAAAGTAGCTTTGCCCCACAGATTACTCCAAAATGAGTTTCAGATTGATTTATAATTTAACCATTAAAAACTTATAGTCAAGGCAGGAGGTGTTGGTCATTGGTAGTGAGTTTGTCTGGTAGGCTCATGCCTTAAATTTCATTCTCCAGCATTAAAAAAAGATAAAAACCTATAAAAGTGTTTAAATGTAGTAGAGAGAAATGTTTTCTTATTCTTTGGGAGCAGAAATCTTAAGCAAGGTGTAATATCCAGAAAGATACAAAGAAAAGTGACTGACAAGTTCCATTAAAAGTGAAGGGGGGGGCTGGGGATTTAGCTCAGTGATTAGAGTGCTTGCCTTGTAAGCACAAGGGCCTGAGTTCGATCCCCTGCACCACAAAAAAAAAAAAAAAAAAAAAGTGAAGGGGGGTTGGGGATTTAGCTCAGTGGTAGAGTGCCTGCCTAGCAAGTGCAAGGCCCTGAATTCGATTCCCCAACACCGCCACCCCTCAAAAGAAAGTCGGGTGTGGCGGTCCACATCTGTAATCCCAGCACTTGGGAGATGGAGGCAGAAGGATCGCTGTGAGTTTGAGGCCAGCCTGGGCTACATAGTGAGTTCAAGGGCAGTCTGAACTACATAGTGAGACCCTGTCTCAAAAGACAAAAAAAAAAGTGTAAAGGCCAGGGTAGAGTGCAGTATAGCACTAGCAAGCAGAGGGCTCTGTGTTCCATCCCCAGCACCAAAAAAAAAAGGTAGGGAAAAAAACATTCATTTATAACTTGTCTACCATAAAGAAAAGTAGATACCACAAACATGGTAGAGAAAAAGCACTATAGCAAATCTAACAGACAAGTTTAATAACCACAATATATAACGAATGCGAAAGAAAAGTGGAGGAAAAGGCTAAGGATAGGGAATTTACAAGAAAAAAATGCCAGTGGCCAATAAACAAAAGATGTTAGCATCACTAGTATTTAGGGAAATAAAGTACTAAAACATTTCAGCTATAAGATTGGAAAAATTTCAAACTAATTTTAATATCTAGGAAGGTAAAGAAAAATGTGACTCTTGTATGCTGTTTGTGGGACTTCAGATTGGTACCACCCCAGAACATTGGCAGCATCTATCAAAATGCCAAGTAGTCATACTTTCAACTTAGCAATTTCATTTTTAGGGTACCAACCCTAGAAAAGTGTTTGTGCTTGTACAGAGAAAGACCTATTTAAGGACATTAATTGTTGCTTGTAATAGGAAAAAATAGAAATGATAATCCATGGGGGAAGGCCTAAATAATTATGAGTCCCTAATGTGTGTGTGTATAGATGTTGATTTTGAGTACCTACTATGTGCTCTCCTGGGCATTTTATTTCATTTACTAATTAAAACCAGCCTGTAAGGTAAGTGTCACTGTTTGAATTCGCAGATGAATCTCAGAAGTAAGTATCCTTGTCCATTTCGCTCACCTAAAATTTTTACCAGTTTGAATCCTAGGAATCTGAGCTTAAGATTATACACAGTGCAAGTATGTGCATTGCAGCTAACTGTAAAGCAAGTAGAGTCTTCTCTTATGTTAAACTCTTCTGCCATCTCATCCCTACAGCTGCCCTGGGAACAGTACGTGATTGAACCGATAACCTAATTCTGTTAAATTTACACCTGCAACTAGTCATTTTCATCATTCCTTATCCATGTTGAGATACGTAACTGTAGAAATGGAGATACCTTTTTCTCCCATGCTTAACCAAAGAAAGTATGAAGAAAAAAGAAAAGAAAAAAGCTTTAAGGAAAGAGAAACAAACAAAAAAGAAGGCAAAATGCTAGAAAAGGAGGTTTGTAGAATACTAGAGGATATCCTAGAATATTCACGTAAGTGTAAATAAAGTTTACCCAAAATAAAAAGGAAACATTCCATCTTAGTCCGCTAGGAACCAAACCTTGCTTAGAACGTGAGACTGACTTACACAGCATATTATGTACTACTGATGTTGGATATAGAGAAACCCAATTGTAGAGACTTACTAAATAGGAGTATATTATTCTCCTAGAACAAGAAATAAAGCAGGTTGGCAGTGCAGAGCTGGCAAAGTAGCTCCACAGTGACTTCAGGGTATAAGGTCTTCTGCTTTTTAATTTTTTTTTTAGCATGTGCTGGTCTTCCTTATGGTCACATGGTGGCTGCTGCACTTCCAGGCTTCTGCCTACATTCCAGGCCCCCAAAAAGGGAAGGACTTTCGTAGAGCGGGGAGCCATGTCTTTGTCACAAAAGCAGAACTTCCCTGAGAAATTCCTGGTAGACTTCTGTTTATATATACTTCTTTGGAAGTCACAGGGTCATTTGGTCACTCTTAGGTATAAGAGATGCTGAGAAATGTGTTTCATTAGGGCACATGGTCTACCTGAACATCAAGATTCATCAAGAAGGAAGAAAAACGGTCATATGTTATTCCCTCACACACTGCTTGTTGCTAGGGAGAGCATTTTAAGATCGCTTTTCACCCCACACCTGCTGCTCACGCATCTGAACTTTGCTGTGTGCCTGAGAAGACAGAGGCCTGTTCCCTTGCATTGGCGCTACGTGTGATTCTTCGGCGAGTTGGGAAAGAGAAGGCTTTTGTATTAAAGAGAAAAGGACAACAGTTAAAGATAATGCAGTGCACCTCATTTAGCCCAGTGCAGCCCTAACTTTTAGCATTACGTACCGCTGTTACTTTTATATTTTGACTACACACTCCCTATATGTAAGTTTGTTTTTAAATTGCGTGTGTGTGTGTGTGTGTATAATATGTAAGTGTATCTCTCACCATGCTAACTCATAGTATATACGACTAACATAGTGAAATATAATGAGTAGAGTTCTTATGCAGTACCTCACTCAGTCAGTTAGCTGTCCTCTGCCTCCCACTTGGGAGAACATTGGCATAGCCAGTGATTTGAAACTCAAAATTTATACTTAAGATTGTGCGTGTGTGTGAATTTCGTGTAGCTCTGCACATAGCCGTCTTGCCCTTCATCAGCCTTTGTACATGTGTCTCTGAGCCTTCCCCTCCATCAGGCTGGGTCTGTCTGCTGAGTGTCCCCTCCCTTTGGTTCCTGGAGCAGAACCCTCCCTGTCCCCAGGCCCTCCCTCACCCAGCTCCTGTGCTCCTCCCCGCAGCCCCTTCAGGCCTTCTTGCACCTCGCTCTCTCCAGATTCCTTGATTTCTTCCTTCTCCTTGGCTCTGTTCTCCCAGCATGGACATGTGCTCAGCATCCTCCAGGATTCTTCTTTTGCCTCCTCCTCCTCTGTGCCACGCCGCTCTCCCTGTTCAGCCTCCATTTTACTGCACTCTGTTGTCTGCTTGCTGAGCTCAGCACTAAGCTGGCTTCTGTTCCTTGTCAGTCCCTTGGTCTCCCTGCAGCATTTGCCACACGCCTCTTCGTCAGCCTCTTCGTCTTCTGCAGTTGCTCTTCTTCCGTCTCCATGGAGTGCAGGTCCTCTCCAGTGTGCTTCCTGTATCTTTTCTCTCTGTGCATCCTTCTCCTCTTGTAAGGCCTCAGCTCTTCTCTCTGCTGTCCCTGTTACTTCCACACTTGTGTGTTCTGCCTTGACCTCCCTCCTGGCTCTTAGTTTGTATTTTAATTATCTACTGGGTGTTTCTTCCTAGGTAATTTAGTGGTACTTATAGTATAACAAGGTTAAAACTCAATCATCCTGCTTATGCCCCCAGACTCTTCCACTTTAACATGTTGCATCCACCCAGTTGTTTACATTAGAAGGTTGAAAATCTCCCTGCCATCCCTCAGTAGAAGGCCTCCCCTTCTATTTCTAGACTTTCCATAGAGTATCGTATCTTCCCCGTTCTCAGTGCTGCCTGCCCTAGGGGAGCAGCATAGAGTAGTGGAAAGAACATGGACTTTTAACTCAGATGCAAGATGTCTGGATTCAGATCCCCACACAGCCATTTATTAGTTGTGAGACTTCGGGTGTGGTGGGTAATTTCTCATCAGTTTTCTTATCAGTAAATCTGGGATAACAGAAGCTGCCTTTAGGAATTACTAAAAGAAAACACAGTAAGTGCTAAAAAACCCTGCCTCGGGTACTAAATCAGACTCACTGATGGACCTGCCTTCGCTTTTCCTCCTTACACACTATCACAGCTTCTAAAACACAAGCAGGCTCTCTTAGGTTCCAGTGCCTAAAGTCACTTGTCTCAGTGTTACAGAATCATGTGAGTGAAGTATCCATATTCTTAATCATACAAATCAGTTCACTCCAGAGAGTGGAAGGAGACGCCCACTGAACAGGATTAGAGGACAGCTGCCGCTACATGGAACTTTCTTGGGAGAACTGGGATGACTGGCCATCCAGACAGGGCGCCCTCTACAGTGTGCCCCAGCTTGTCTGCAGACACACCAGGCTCTCACACAGCCTGAGACGGCCTTGTCTGCTTTGGAAGCAAGTGTGTCTTCACTCCTGCAGAGCAAGTCCGTTCCTCCTCCACGGACTTTACTGCTTCCCACGTAGCCCTAATGTAGCACTAACCACTCCATTATAAATGAAATTTCTTCCCCTCCCACCAGATTTGTGACTTTCAAAGACCAGTCTCACTTTTCTTTAAACCCCCAGATACTCACATAGTACATAGAATTAAATTTGCTTTCAGTAAATGCTTATTGGGTTAATAAATAAATTGGACTTACTGGTTTGTCTTGGACATTCCACCTGTGAAAAATGTAAGGCAGCTCATATAAGAATACAATACATAAACCATAAAATGAAAATGGGTTTTATGTTCTTTCTTCATTATATATTATTTGTTCCTGCCTCACCCTTAAACAGACTGTGTTTCTTACCCTTGTGTATAGAGTGTCTTATTTGTCATACCCACCTTTTCAGTCCCCCTCCCACCAGCATTAGGGTTCACTTTTAACCTGAGAGTAGAAGGTCCCCGTGGGACTTTGAGGAGAGCTTTTGCTTTCCTTGTAAGAGGAACAGATTCCCTCGGCTCACTTATTACCACCCCTTCATCGTCATTCTCCCGTCTTCCTGTGGAGTGTAAAGTGGTACCTGGAGGTGCTGCCTCCATCTGACAACCCTGCCGAGAGCCAGCGTCCTGGGCGTGGAGTGGAAAGCCAGGAGAATCTGGGTCCTGAGGCCTTGTGTTGAGTTTTCCCTATAACCCCAAGATTTTGTGTACTCTAAACAATAAACACTGATTTCTCAAGAAACTGTTAGTTGAATTCTCTGCTTATTTGCAGCCAAGCACACTCCTTCCTACCTGGTATTTCATCAGCCTCATTTCAAATATCTAACTTTAAAACAAATTTAAACCAGTTGTAATTTTTTTTTATTAGTAGTCATAAGACTTAAGTGAAATAAATGCAGTGTTGGTTTTCTGTCTGACACTAGAAAAAACAAGTTGGGGCTGGGGATTTAGCTCAGTGGTTAGGGTGCTTGTCTACCGAGCACAGGCCCCGAGTTCAATCCCTGGCACAAAAAAGAAAAAAGAAAAAACAAATTGGCTTTCTTAAAGTCTTCATATGCTATCATTTGATACAATATATATGTCCATTAGCAATATCAGTGAAAAATAAGGATTTTTTTCAAAAATAAAGCCAGTTTGCTGATGAACACATACCTAAGTGCAGAATGGTTACTCCATTTTTTTCTAATTAAAAATGAATCTGATTTTAAAAACAAAAGATCTTAACCATTTAAGACTAAAGCACTTCATTGTCTCCATTTAGTTATATACAAAGTAAACCTAAAATACTCTCTATAAGTTCCTCTGCTGTTTTTTAAGTTCTGTATCAGGCTAGCAGTGGTGTTCAGTTGTAAAGCATGTACTTAGCATTGGTGAGGCCATGAGCTCAATCCCCAGCATCAAAAAGATATGTGAAAAAAAGTTCTGTATCAAATCATATAGTTTACTGTAAGTGTGCAGTTTTGTAAAGAAAATTTTTAAATGCTGAGTAAAACATGTATTTCTCTGCGATCAGTATTGTTTAAAAATTTTTCAAGCCTTTTTAAAAAGTTGTGAAGTTTAAGCCAGGAAGTTCCTGTACTTTAAATGCTAGTGTATGCTTTAATTGTATCTGTTTAACTGTATAGTAATGAGAAATATTAGGCAGTCATCTTTGATTGTTTTTTCCTTAGCACCAAGGATGATTGCTTCAATGTTAATATTCAACCACCTGTTGGAGAACTGCTTTTACCTGTGGCCATGTCAGAGAAAGATTTTAAGAAAGAGCAAGGTGAGAGATTACCGCAATTACTAGAAATTTATGTACCAAGGTATATATATACTCATACTCTAGCCAGTCTCTAAAGTAACTTTCCATAATATATAGCCATTAACAGATGTCAGCACGTAATCTTCTCATTTTTGTTAACACTTTGAACTTGTAAAATAACCTTAAAAGTATATGTTTGTTTACATTCATGACATACTTGAAAATTGAGTAGTAGGTCTAAAATTTGGAGGGGGAGGGGTGCTGGGGATCCAACTCAGGGCCCTGCACTTGCTAGGCAAGCACTCTACTACCTGAGCTAAATCCCCAGCCCCCTTATACATCTAAATTTAAAGTGATAAATTGAGTCTTAATCAGCTTTTCTTATTCTAAGAGTTGTGGTTTGTCAACCTGATCGTATATGTACTAATGTGTTTTGTATTCATGAGAATGCCAGAAATTGGGGGCTTTAATGTTCTACCACTGTAAATTTTACTTTTTTTTGTTATGGAACTATTTTTCGTGTCCTGCTAATGTGTTTTTCCCTCCACATAGTACAGTGCTTTACCCTTCAAAGTAAAGTTCTTAGTACTAAAACAGCTCTTCTTTTGACTTAATTCTGTATTAAAGAAATCACTGTTTGAATAAATCAGAGCTAAAATATTTTTAAATATGTACTAAAAAGAAAATACTTTCAGCAGAATACAAGTATTAATATCCTGTATTTGGCCCAGAGTCAAGCATTTCTTCTAATAAAAATGAAGGACTTTTTTGTATATGAATATGGGAAAGTAACATTGATTTTATGTGTTTAATTAAGGATAACATTTATAAAGTGAGGGATTATTTAAGTGCCATAGCCAGCAATTTAAAAACCTTTACATGAATCTAAGCTACATTTTACCTGTAGAGGCTGTTATCAAACAAAGATCTTTCATTTTGAGATCATTAAGTCTGTCCTTGGGGCGCTCAGAAAGTGCTGGACACACACGGACCCCTGCTCCTGAGGAGAGGGGCTTGCTTCCTAGCGTTTGATTGTTGCAGTGCAAAGATTCGGTTTATTCCACGCCTGGGTGAGCCACACCGTCAAAAAGACCTGCCGTTGAAGAACCCCATGAAGAAAACCTCGGACTAAGACTGTACCTTTATAGTAATCTCTTTTCTCAGACCTTGCGTTTAAGTGACTAAAAAAAAAAGAATGACGAAACCGAATTTTACATTTGCTTTCTCGCAAGTTGATAATTGCTGTAGAAGAAAATTAAATTTGTGATTTTGTTTTTCCAATGATGAATTGATTCTTATATTTGCTATTCTTACCCTTTGCTGGCTAAAGCCTGCCTCTCTGCTTTACACCTGCTCAGCAAACCAAGGTGAGTGGCAACAAGCGTGCCCAGATAAGGCTAGGCACGTTTACTCTACCGGGAGATTCTGTTTTTGCAAAGTGCAACTAAAATATATCTAAAGCAGCAGATTATTGTATGCCCTTTCTCTCGCTCAGCTTTTGTTTAGAATACTTGATGTTTCGATCACATTTTTGTGCTCTGCTGTGACTGAGGGATTTTTCGCTGCCTAGCCATACAGAACCGTAAGTGCGTGAGAGAGGTGCTCTTGGAGAATAGCTCTGGTCCTCTGTGGACTTGTTGCCAAAATTCCTTTTTCTTCTGCCATTTTACTTCGATGGTTGTTGATTATTTGTCTGAATAAATCTGGCAGCTGTTTGCTATGTTTAATAGAGCAGAAAGGCTACTCTGAATAAAGCTATTTGAAAATTTGTTTATATGAAGTATTTGTAAATCCTTGCAAGTCTCTTGGCATTTCTGTATCATTCTTTGTGTCTTCCTGAATTCATTCTTTGATGTGGAACTTGATACTGGCAAATTTGCCACAGGTTTAAAGAGTCTTTTCAATAGCATCTTTTTAGTTATAGATTTCAGCAGGTTTGGTAATAGAGGTCTCAATTCCCAACTTTACAGGTGTATTTGGTTGTTAATACTACTCTGAAAAGAGGGCTTAGCTTATATCACAAGAGTTACCTAGAAATGACTAACAGAAAATCCTACATCAAAATAAAATTCATTTCCTCACATTTTTATCAGTGCGAAGTTCTGGAAGGCAAAATGTGAGTAAATTTTTAAGAAGTGTGTGTGTTATTGCATGCTAGCTTCGGCCTACTTTCCTACTTTAAGTAAAATGAAATTGTATAATTAATATCTCATTTTACAGTATCTAGATCTTAAGACTCAAGGAGTGCATTAAATGTATTAGGATTTAACAGAGAAAGGTATAAATAACATGAAGATTATGGTTCTGTTTTTATTCTAAAGACATGCACAACTGAAAAATGTGTAAGATGTTAAATAAAAGTGACTAACAGAATGTGTCACATTAGATTAATTTTTTTTTAAAACAAAAGCTTTTGTTTCTAATTTACAGCCCAATCCAACACTTTTTACTTTTTCTTGGTGGTTATGTTTAGGTTTCCATAGCTAAATACGCTTGTTGCTAAGAGTGGTGGTTGAAGTGCTAAATGAAAGATAGGGCTAGCCTGTATATTGAAAGTATAGTATTCATGTTACGAGTCTTCAGTTGAAGCACGATTTATTCATTGCTGTGAATTTTGAGTACTGTAAAGTTAGTCAGTGACCATCTGTAGGAATCTTTCAGTACTATAAGTAACACAGAATCTGTTTTTTTTTAACCTAAACATTTTTAATTTGGTTTCTTTGGACAGTTTTATTTATTTTTTTATTATTATTGTTTTTAATTTTATTTTAATGGTATGTTTTCGATGTACATATTGATAACATTCATCATTGGGGTATTTGGACAGTTTTAATTTGAAGAGATGTAAGCCAATTGTTTATTCCAAACTGCTTCTTATTTAAATTGCAAATCTAAAATTTAGAAAAAGTCTTTTCAAATTTGATCTCCTTATATTAGTTGGTTTGCATTTTCTCAGTTAATTACAGCTGATTAACCTAAATCAGGTGCTGTCCTACACCCTCACCAAAATTTAGATATGTTTTAATGAAGCTACAAATTCTGCCTGTCTTAAAATATTTTCCCAGTAACTGTGCCCTTGCTATGGAGCAGTCTATACGGTGAAAGTCTGTTTTCATAGGAAAAACTTCTGATACCTCGGCGTATTTTTTCCTTCTTGTTAATTTGAAAATACCTGATATATTTTCATTTACAAAACCTCTGGTTTAAGAAACCTAAAATGTTTACTTAATTTTATTGTGATTTATGCATCCATCTTATGGGTTCCTAGCTAACAAGATGCTAATTCTTTAAATGGTCAGACATTTACTATTTTCTGGCCCTTAACTACCACAAGCAATCATATTTGATGCCCCTTAATTAGAGCACCTTTTTTTCTTTCCAGGTTCTTTTTCCACCTCAGCAATCGAGACAATACATTTGCTTACCATGCTGCTCTCCTAAGTGTTCTTTTGCATGTAAATTAATCTTGATTCAGTTTACACTGTCATGCTGAGTGGTACAAATTGCCTATAACAATAAAACAGCATGAGTTAAAAATAAAGGGGGGTGGGAAGGCAGATTGAATGTGTGCCTTACTTGATAGGATGTTACTTTGCTTTATGCCAATACATTAGCTGACGATAATGAATCTTCTGTTCTGAAAAGCATGGTTTAGTTGATTTTTTTAATTTTACTTCAATGGAGCAGTACCTTGTCTTTTATAGAACAAGTTAGACAAACCATTAATGACAAGAGTGTTAAGGTTAAATATGAAGCAGTGCATTCACTTCTCTGAGTGCTATCCATCTTTCCATTTGCAAGAGCTTGACAAAAGTACTGGCTTCGTACAACATTTCCTTTAATTACATGCTGCGGGAAACAGGCTTTTAACATAAACATAGTTGCATTCATTTATTCAGCAGTTGCTCTTCAATAGAGCTTAATGGAGAAGGTTTAAATCCTAAATGAGTACACACATCTCTCAGCAGTGTTATGTCAGCGACTGTGCTTTACTTAAAAGCAGTGTTTGACTGCTTATGTAGTTTTTAAAGCTTTTGCCTAATACTGAAGTTAAACAGCCTAGGACAGAACACAGTGTTCCCGGAGTTTGAAAGTGAGAATTAGCAAAATGTGCTCCTTGTTAGAAGGTAGATAGTTTTGTTTTTTATCTGATGCGTAAGTCCTTTTACAGTAGTAGGTTTTGGTGTCTTCAAATCAGAGGGACTTTGTAAAATTTCAGATTACATTTGCAATAAATAAATGTATAGACTTGAAGGTGCAGGGTCTTTAGGAAACATGAAATCAAATTTTGCCATTTTCATAAATTTTGTAAACTACTGTACACATATCAAATGTCTTCAGAGGTTAATTTTAATAGATACCTTTAGATGTTCATGACTTACATCACAGACCTATGTAAATAACATTTGTTACAGTTTGTTATTTTAACCCACATACTACATTTCAGTATTTTTTCCAAGGGTTTAGTACATTATTGAATTTATTTTTTGAACATTTTCACATGAAATTCTGATATTAATGGTATGTTTTGTGTTAACTATGGTTTTTGTTCATAATTTTGCTTAACTTGATTTCTTTTCTTTATTTCTTTTTAAACTATTATTTGAAATGTCTCTGGGATTTAAGATTTTTCAATTAATGTTTTTTCCTGTTTTCAGACTTTTTGCTTTGGAGATTCTGGTTTTTGTTGGGAGTTGTAGTTCTGTTCGCTGGGCAAATACCGTTATTGTTAAGTGAAACTTGTAAACTTGTACTACGTTTTCTAGAGCCCCCTGACTGGTTAGTGACCTCTAGCCATTGTGGAGGTAATTTTGACCTTCAGTTTGAAGCTGTCCATCAGGCGGTGCTGCTGGTCATTCCAGAATATTTTGACTTGTTCTTAAGCAGCATTTGGCTGATATTTGAGTGAACAGGGGAAAAAAAAATAGGAAGAATTAAATATTTATATTTTTAAGAAGAAGCAGCTTAATAGTTTACATAGCCCAGATCGTGTATGAAATTGAAATGTCATATTTGTGATTTTGACTGTATTTTTACACATTTTCCTACCCAATGAGGATTTTTAAGAAATCTGTGAAGCAGCAGCATTATTTTAATTTTATAATTGTTCTGTAAATCTCATTATACAGTGGCACCACTTTTGCTGAGCAAAGGTTTTAAGTTTGGCTATGAGCTTAAATAGTCTAAGTGGTCTTCAGAGAGAGATCAGTAGAAGAGAGCCTCCCTTTTCTCTTCCAGGTATGCTGACAGGGCTGAATGAAACTTCTGCCACAGTCATCACTGCGCCGCAGAGCTTCACTCCCTCCGTGATCCTCCAGAAGGTTGTGAACGTGGCCAACGTGGGCGCGGTGCCGTCTGGCCAAGACAAGACACACAGGTGGGTTTGCCACACCTGGCCTGAGGTGACCTATGTAAATGCGTAATTTGTTGTTTTCTGTGGAAATGATAACCGCTCAGCCTGTCTGTACCCTCCCATTTTGGGTTGATGTTTGGGCTCAGGTCCTTGCCCCATTTCAGAGCATCCTTATTACACTGGCACAACTTGGGAAGATACACACAGCACATCCACATTTTATGGCAGTCTGGTAATTTGTAAAGGTACCTTTTATAAGGTGCTCGAGCATTTACCTTAGCAGCACATGTGATTAATGTGTTTTCTTTGAATTCTTATCAATGCTGGTAGCTTCAAATTATGGTAGAGATAAAACTAATTATACCTAAACACATGGTTGGCACATAGTGCTCTGTGAGCTTAAGAGAATCATTCCAAACTAAGCATTTGTCTGCATTAAAAATATATACTGTATTTAGTGTATCTTATATAATTATCAATAACAGAGAATATATTTAGGATCAAAGGGAAGGCCTCCAAATTGTTAAAAAGGGATTTTTTTGTTTTGTTTTCAGTTAGCCCAGGAACAGAAGTGCCATCTGTGCTTTGGGTTCAGACCTAGCTCTGCTTTTGTTGGACTTGGTAATCTTGGGCAGGTTGTAACTTCTGATAGGCTTTGAGCTCCTTGTCTGTTAGAAATGGTACAAAAAAGATAAAATAGATATTAAAATTCTCTTAGAGCTGTGAAGGAACATTGGACTTGACCTCAGAAGAGCTGATCTGACATTGTTCAGACCTTCCTAACTGCACTATACTAATCATGACAGAATGAAAACTGCATGTGCTAATCAAAAATAGAGGTTTATGTGTGCTTTTTGGTGCGCGCGTGCGCGCGTGTGTGTGTGTGTGTGAGAGAGAGAGAGAGGAAAGCCCTTAAGGTGTTCAAAAGATCTGATGCTTCTTTCTTTCTTAATTTATGACAAGCCCTGTCTAACATAGGATAGTGATAAAACAGAAAAAGGATGTGAGATCATCATACTAATACTAAGCATTCATATTCAGCTTATCAACCAGTTAATGTTGTTCAGAAGGAAAAAAGTGAACAAAGGCCTTTTTAGTAAAAATACAGTGTAGTTTAGAGTCTCCTAAGTTTTCTTTGTTTTTTTGTGTACTTTAAGTTCTTCTTTTTACTCTCCTGGGTGATTTGTTATGGGTCCTTGGACTTACTGAAGCTACTAGAATGTCAGCTCTAATATTTGCCTTCTTTAGTATGAAATTTTACCTAAAACATTTTGTGGTCAGCAGTACTACAGTCTTGTTTTAATGCCTTCTATCATAATACACAAAGACAAAGGATAATTCTGCTAGAACTTCTGGTTTAGCTTTTGGATTTGTTTGTTTGTTTTGGTTTTTGATTTTTGAGACAAGGTTTTGCTCTGTAGCTCGGGCTGGCCCTCTGACTCACTGCGTATCCCACGGTGGCCTTGAACCGTCAGCAGTCCTCCCGCCTCAGTCTTGTGAGCACTAGAGTTACAGATGTGTATCACCACACCCGGCACCACTTTGTTTTTAAACTACATTCGCAAAGCTAAGTAACATGAAAGCTATCTTTCTGTTGGAAGATGAACTAGGAGGGACACTTAGCACCAGTAGGGAACTCTTCTTAAAGCATAGTGCGCCTGTAACCTGTCTTAGTGATTGGGAACTTAACACCTGCTCAGGTGACTGAAATTAAATTACCATCCATGCTCAGTTATCTACGCCAGTGCAGAGAGGCCACACAACTAAACCATTTGTGTTTGCCTTTGAAGGCAGAGATGCACTCAGACCTAGTGTTCATGGTCCTCGTGCACGTGTGTGATCTCGTGGTACGTGGTGCTTTTCTGTCATCAGTGGCCTGGTGTTTGGCTCTGGAATCTGGGGGCGGAGCCTAAGTTACGTTTTAGTCAGAAGTGAATGAAATGCCTAACTGTACTTAGGAATAGGCTGTGCTGTCTTCGTTTGTTTCTCAGGTCCCACCATACTTCATTGAAAGTATTCCCTATTTGTTTTTATAGGTAAAGTGTGACCATAACAGTGTTCTGAATTTTAGAAAGCTTCCAGGTAGTAAACAACTCATTGTTTGTATTTTTCGTACAGAAATTGACACAAATTATTATTCCGTATATGTGGGTGGCACTTCTACAGTTTTTTGGCCATACTTCCATGATTGTAGCAATTAGAACAAATAAAATAGTTGACTGTTAATAAAATCTGTATCAGTGCTCTTAATTTCATTAAAAATGAAATAGCAGTTTCTGATTACATTTTAGTAACAAATTAACATTTTACCACTTTACTGAATTGCATTAATGTTTTTAACTATAGATTTCAGTATTACAATACCCTGTAGGATCAGTGAGATTCTATATCTAAGCCCACATATTGTTAATGAGAAAATTGAAATGCCTGTTCTAAGTAACTCCCTTATTCTTCTGTGACAGTTGCTTTTTTGAGTTGGTGAGGAATAGGACCAAAGACACGAGTGTTTATTAATAGCTGTTGGTTTAAGGTTATTTTTTAAAAACACAAAGTATTAAAAACATTTTGAAGATTCCTATTTTAAGAGATTAAAATTTTTAATGTGATTAAATTCTTTTTGTCTGGTTCTATTTAAGTTTTCTCGATCTTTTATAAGAGGACTTTTAATAAACATCAGTGTATTCTTTCTAACCATTCAGGAAGTAGAGTTCCCATTGCCTAGTTTTGTTTTAATTTTTTAGGTGCTTTAAGCAATTTATTTAAGTGAAATGCCATATACTGACTTCCATTTATTTTGGTACATCTTTCCCCCATGGTGATTTAGAGGATCTTTAAGCCAGTATAAGTATTTCATAATATTTGGCCATTTGGGTATACAAGTGCATAGTACCTCACGTCTTTCAGCAAGAAGAACGCTGAGGAGTAATGATTTGACACAACTAACTAGGTACAGTGAGAATCTGCTCAAAATACTTGTTTCCCTGAGGTAAAGGCACCACATACCTGTTCAAATAAGAAAACCATCCTTATTTAACACAGAATGAGTTTTTGTTTTTAAGCAGGGCCTAGAACACTTAGCCACTAATTAGCTGCTGAATGGCAGAGCCACGTCCCCAGCTCGGGCCAGGAATCCACAGGGAGCAGTTCCCATGGCGCAGGCTCCTCTTGTTGGCTCTCACAAGGTGCGCTTCTGGGCGAGTGGGGCGGCTGGCGCTTCAGTTGAAGCTAGGTACCTTTCTTTTTGGCTCCCTTCTTTTTCTGATCATTTTCCTTGACGTGTTTGAGGAAGCTGTCTCGACTCTTTTTGAGTGTTCGATATGCTCAATATGCGCATTAATGCTCTTGGCAGGAATTTTGCCCTCAACTTGCTTGTTTACGACAGTGCCAGCAGCATGCCAGGTAACACTATTGGCTCTTCTGGTTTTGCCATGGTGACGTTTGTGTGGTGTTCCTTTTTGAACAGTACCCATTCCCTTGATGACTACAACGTCACCCTCTCTGTAGGTTTGCATGTATGTGGCCAAAAGAACAACCCCATGTTTTCTAAAAGGCTCAGAGAACATATACCAGGTTCCTCGCCTCTTTCCCTTTGTGTTCATCATTTTGACAAATTGCTGGAAGGTGGCAGTTGCAGCCAAAAGGCCTTTGCCTGGTTTTAAATAATTTATTCCTACTACTCCTTAAAATTTAAATATTTTTACATTAAATATTAGGTAAATAAGTACTTAATATAAGAATTTCTTTTTTTTTTCCCCCAGGTTTTTCTGAGGCAGGGCCTCACTATGTAGTTGAGGCTGGCCCTGAACTCACTCAGTAGCCCAGGCAGGCCTCAGACTTGCAGTGATGTTCTCGCCTCAGCCTCCTAAGTGCTAGTATTATAAGCCTGCACTGCCACACCCAGTTAGGCTCATTGTAGCCATCTGCTCTTTTCTGCATTGCAGTTACCACTACGTAAGGAATAATACAGATGTGAGAAGTAATGTCATCTTCAAAAAGCATTCATTAAGAGACCATGCAGTGGCACATGTCTATAATCCCAAGCACTTGGGAAGCTAAGGCAGGAGGGTTCCAAGTTCAAGTCCCACCTGGGCGACTTAACAAGCCTTTGTCTCAAAATAAAAAATAAAGGGCTGGGCATGTAGCTCATTGTGAAGGCCTTGGGTTCAACCCCCAATAATGAAAAAAAAAAAGTCATTAAACACATAATTGAATATCTTAATTTCCTATGTTAGATACTCAAATTAAAATATATAAGATATAGTTTGCATTGTAAAAATCTTAAAATACATGATATAAGTTAACACTAATAAGCATAAACAAAGTATATACCCGGGGCAGAAGAGAGAGCATTGTGCCATTGTATGAATGGATGCCAAAGGGAAAAGGTCAAGATTGAATGTGTTCCAAGGAGAACATTAGAGGGACCACTTGTGGGAGTCCTGGGTCCATCCAGCAGCAGGAAAAATTTCTTGTAATCCTCCGAGAAAAGTCCAGTAAGTGTTAAGGATGTTGACATTCAGCAGTGTAGAAACTGAGATGCATTCGCTTTTGTTACATTGCTTGTCCTCTGATAACAGTGCTAATGAGTGGTACAGTGACCAAAAAGTAGAAAACCCAAAATCTATCATTCTGAAATCTCTAAGGTTTTTCCCTACAAAGAATCATGTGAGAGTTATATAAAACTCAGATTCCTGGAACTTACCCCTAAAACACAGCATCTTCCTAAGCCCACAGTTTGAAGCTACCCTGGATGTCAAGCGTTAATAATGGCCACACGACACATTTTAAAACATGTTTTCCTATGTTCATACATTTCCTTCTTTTTTTGTTTGTTTGTTTTTGTTTTGATGTCATACATTTCCTTTTTATACTGACTAGTCATTAAGGGTTACTAATAGGTGAGATGTTTGTCTGTTTTTTGATGCTGGGGATTAAGCTGTGGACCTCATGCATAATGAATACATGCTGTGCTGCAGAACTACACATCCAGCCCTTGGTGAGATACTTGACTTCATTTTTTTCTTACATCTGTGCCAGCAAGATAGTATATTAATTGGAGAAGAACATTACACTGGGGTCTGTAAAACAGTCTTACACACGGGCAAAAGTTTGTCTTTAAGCATTTTCAGTCATTTCACATTTTAACTCATATCAAGAAATCTAACATTTGTATACAATACTATAATGGAAAAGAATTGGCACATTTTGTCCTCATCTTTCCCTTTCATGAGCAGAAAATTTAGCCTATACGTATGGGAAAATGTGGTATTTGAGAGAAAGAAGACACCTTGTCCTTGGGATGGTTCCACGTTGGTTCCTTTTTTTTTTTTTTTTATGTTGGTTCTTAGTAAGATCCTAGAGCAACTTTCGTTACTAACAAATTCAGTTCTTATATATCTTAATTAATGATTGTGCTTTTCTTTATCCTTACACTTTTTAAGTTTGCAAATGTTTGCCATATACAGCTTGTGGATAATGACAGTCTTACTAGAATAAAGGTTTTACTATTATCACTTAAGTCCTTAACTATTAGGAAAGTCTGGTGGTGTAAATTGAACAGTGTATCCATGGCAGTCTGGCAGCCAACTTTTCACTTACGAATACTTATTAATACAGTTTATTTTAGATAAAATAAAATTCTGTTATTTAATTAAAGTACAAGTAAAGAACAACTTGTTTAATTTCTGAGCCTTATACAATTGCTGCTGTATAACTGCTTAAAGGTTGCTAATAGGAGAAATACTGTTATATATTATATTTTCTATGCTAGAGGTCTGTGGTGGGCAGCGTCTTCTCTCAGCATCTTCCGGGACCTTTCTCTCGTGTTTTGCTGGTGGAAGGCTCACCGTCAGGAATGGTGTAGTCACTGTAGGTGCTATCGCTGTGTTTCCCTGTCTTCTGTCCTTAGGGTCATTAACCCCTGAGATACTCTTTTTCTTGAGTACAGTAGTTGTTTTACTTCCTTCTGATAACTAGATACAAATTTTGGAGAATCATACAAAACAAATTTTCATATCAAACAGCATGTCTTGGTGCACTAATTTTTTAAGCGCTTAGGCTGCTGTCAGTCTGCTTCATCTGTCCTAAATACAATTTCATATAAACGGTTGTTGATGGAAACAGCATTGGGCGCAGGTCTGTTCTGCAGTAGGAGGAACTCCTTGGGCCTCCAGCGAGAGCCAGCGCTGCGGCACCCACGTGGCGATCCGGCCCTTGCTCGGGCTATCGGTGTTCACTAGAGGGCAGCACTGCTTTTATCTTACTGCTTTGGGCCGCGCTTCATTGAACAAATGCAGACCTCAGTTAATTTTCACGCAGAAGACATATTTGAATATTTTGGAAGTAGCCAAACTGCACAGCTGATTTTTACTTTAACATTCTGTATGAAGTTTTATTTAATTTCACTATTGGTGAAGTAATATCTTGTAGTACAGCAGTGTTACTAATAGGAATATAAAACTTCATGTAAAAGTGAAAGAAAGGCATTCTTCTGGGTTCACCATTTTGTAAGGACTCAAAGAGAATGGAGTGAGAATTTGTTTTCCTCTTTGGTTTCCTCTTGCTAAGCCCCAGCTCACCCTGCCACCACCGAACAGACAACTAGAAACGCTCTGCAAGTGCAGAAGTAGCCACCGAATGTGCTCTTCAGCAAGTGCACTGTCGTCGTTTCGCTTTCCTGTGTGAAGGGAAAAATGCGTTTTGATCTGAGTGGGTGGGAAGTAATTTTTTATACCATCTGTAAAGATTAGAGTAGAAATCAGCGAGTCCTAAATTATGGTGGTAGTTTATTTTTGGTGTTAACTGTTCTCATCTAAGTGTTAGAGGAAAACACTGCAGCATTATTGGGCATTGTTTTAAATAGGGAAAATGCATGACTTGGGTAAATTCTTTAAATGCTATAACTACAAGTACATTTTTTCTATTAATGGGCTTAACTTTAAAATACAATTTTTATAGCCAAGAAAATAGAAATTTTTTACAACTTACAAATTCTCTGCCTGTTTAAAATGTTCTGCTGTATTAACTCAAGGTAATGAGGATTTACAACTTTAAATCCTTCAGAAAATAATGCTCCAAATCACCCTGCTTTGGTATTGATGTTTAGGGGCTTATTCAAACCAGTATTTCTAACATATAATGACTGTGCGACTTCATTACACATTTGTCAACTTTAGACTAATTATTTTTATACAGCTAGGGCAGGGCACTGCATCTTGTGATCGTCTTTCTTACTAATAGGATTCTGTCTGCTTCAGCAGTCAGTAATTGAAGGCTTCATGTACAGAGTAGGAAAAAAGAAGTTTTAGCCTGAGTGTGCCATTGTCACAGCTTCTGGTAACCAGTAGAACAGAAAGCACAGGAAAATTGAACTCAGAATAGAAAAATCAGAAACCAGGAAGGCCATCCAAGAGAAGAAAAAGCATGTCTTCCAGCTGTTGTTGCATTAAATGTAGCAAATCCGATTCTGCATAAGAAATTTTGTTTGTGAATACTCTGGGGTTGGATGAAGCCTCTCAGATAAATATTTTTAAGTTCATATTGTGCTGTTAAGATTTTAATTGTTAGAACGGTGGAGCTGTGGGACTTATTTTCCTTCTGATACAGAGCCGTTTATGGTCCATAGCCAGTTTCTCACTATCTAAAAAACTATTCTAGGTGACATACGTGTTCAATTGTGTTGTTATTTGACCAGTTCCGTGATTCTGACAATAGTTAGAACAAAATAACTTCTTAAAGTGAAACATTTTTTTGCTAGCTCTCTCTTACAACTAACTGATTTTGTCTTTTTCTTAAATTAAGAATTCAACAAAGATTATATGTCATTTGCTAGAGATAATAGATAAAAAGTCATTTAATAAGATGAAATACAGGTATATCCAGTTTTACCTTCTCAGCTGGTGATTATAAACAGTGAACGCTTAGTGGTAGAGTGAAATGAAAAATTATGAAAAATATCCTGATGGTATCCTTCTAATAACATGGAGCCCATCGCACACAGGTAATACATCTTTAACTGTCATCCCACTTATTTGTTCTCATTTGTGGTGTTACTGGTTTTCGAGGTTGATTGGTCTCCCAAGTCATCCCTCCCTGTGTTACAGCTCCATTCAAAAAGGTTGTATCTTTCATTGGTGGTGACTTTTGAGGGACTGAGAGGTAGGGGACATTTAAAATTATGTCCATTTTAAAGGGCAGAAATTAAAAGTATGACAAAGAATCAAGTCTAGATGCTTTGAATTGCAGAATACTACAAAGCCAAGCAAACAGTTTTGAAGGGAAAAATCTTCTGAACATATTAGATTATGTACATATTAGGTAAATAAGAAAAACCTGTACTCGTTGACTGATTAAAAATTATGAAGGGTATTTTTGTACACATGAAGAGCATGTGTGTGACCTGAAATCAGAATGCCTGAGTTCAGATTCCCGCCCCGCCCTTACGGGCTCCGTGGCCCTGTGCCTCAGGGCTGCAGCTTCTCTGGGCCTCCTTGCCTTGTCCCTGCTAGACCTGCCTGCCCTGCAGGGCGAGGGGAGGTAATGTGAGTGGACTGCTCAGAACAGTGCCAGACACAGAGCAAGCACTTCATAAATGGTGGCTGCTATTACCATTACAGTGATCAAAAACTTCTTGTGCCTTCAGGAAAATGTGTGTCATGATGCAGTCTTAGTTCAAGGCCAAGTATGGGGAGGATCAGTGTCACCTGTGAAGTTTAGTGTATAATCAGTGTTGCTTATATTCAAAAACAGCCTGTTACTAACTCTTTCCATAACTATCATCACTAAAATGCACGTTAAAGCACAGGCTATTCAGAAGCTCAGTGATTAATAACAACTTCGTGGGAGTGGCTTTTGCTTTCCATGGACCAAAACAAACCAGTTGTAATCATGCTGTGTTCCAATGAAATACGTCCTTTTTGACCTGTGAAATGGGAATGTCAGAACGCGGGATCTCCTAGTCCTCTATGTTACAGGGTGTTTCCCTCCACCCTGTGCGCCCCTCAGAGTAGAACCCTGGTGCAAAGGCAGCTCCGCACCAGTCTGCTAGTTTGCTGCTGGAACGATTCGCTTAGCAGGTTTCTGTGCAGGGTGAGCCCTGCCTCTTCCCTTTCAGGCCCCTGTTCTTTGTAGCCCTGAGAATTTTGTGGTAATAGGATTTCAGGAATGGGTAAGAGACAGTGTTTATTAATCCCTGTAAACATACTGACACTAAAATTAGCATTTGCCAAGTTTGTATGATTTCAATGGTGACTCCAAGTTTTTAATAGAAAAGAGGCGAAATGAGCCTTGGGGCTGTGCAACTCTGAAATTCAAGGAACAGTGCTTTTGTGTTCCTATTCAGCCATAATCTCCTTCTCTGTGGTCCCAAGGCACAAATGTTAAGTAAATAAAAGGACTAATAAGTCTGTTGTTTACATAATTATACCCTGACAGAAATAGGGACCTCTGCTGAAATATTTGTTGAATGGATTACAGATGTGACGGCCAAATCTGTGGCAACAGTGGGATAAGTGAATTGGAAGATAGTACTGCCTTGTACCCATAGATGACATAATTTAACCATATACAGAAGCACTATTCTCCTATGACACATAAGAGCCTTAAAATTTTAGACAAAAGAAATGCATAAACCTGCAAGCAGTGATAGAGAGGCTCATTTGGGACTGGGAATCTTCGTGTTTTCTCAACAATGGTATTGAGGTTTCCAGTTTGGTTCCTAACCTCTGTGTAGGTCCAGAAGCAGACGGAGAGGTGTGTGGCAAGAGCTTTATAAAAACCTCTTTAAAAACACCGATATGCTTTGTATTCCTAAACTGGCTACTTAAAAATTGCTTCTGTTGGTAGGAAAATGTTCTTTCAGATTCCTTGCAAGTTTTAAGCATGTTTGAAGAAGGTACACAAATAAATGAGTAGGAAGGTTTCATATGCACTTTGTCACCAACCCATTCGCAAACATTTTTAAATAACTTCATAGTGTTGTTAATATTTTCAATTTAGTAAGATTGGCATATTTGTTTTGCTTTCAATGCATTATTCTAATTATTGTTGGAAAATTGATTCTATTTAGGCCAAAAAATGCCTTGTTCAATTTCAAAAAAAATCTATCTAGTGTGTTACAAGATCTTGATGTCATTTTTATAAAAAAAAAACTCAAAAAAGAAATTACTTTTCATTTAAAGAGAATCTGCTTCCTGCTTAAGTGGCTAATATTTTAATTAAGTTGGGAGTGAAGTTTTTCTGAGTGTCTCTGATAAACTCCCTCTTTTATGTTGATTGTAATTAAACAGATCCCTGAGGACGGCGTGGCTGTGTGCAGGGCCCATGCTAATTGTCAGACATGAGACACTGACCAGTTGGTTTGCTCTTGAATCGTCCGCAGAGTGCTGTCAGCGCGGCCGTTTTATTTTCTGTATTGTGAGCTGTCGTCAGGGCTAACTGGGTGCCATTGTGGCTGAAGATGTTGCGCAAATTGAGGCAGATGGCTCAGATTCAGACACGTGTCACACAGAAAGGGGAAAGGGGATCGGCCCCGCAAAGTGGGGTCACAGCAGGTCACAGACCTGCTCTACACTTGTTAGTGTTTTCAAAAGCTCACGGGCAGCAACTTTGTTTTTCTCCAGTCAGCCCTGCAATCAGACTCCCTCCCCCAGAACCGTGTGGACCGTGCTCTGTGTGGAAGCTGGAGGCCTGGGAGGTCCCGTCCTGTCCCCAGTGTGTCGGGCTCCGCTCTGCTGGCAGAATGAATTAACAGGGTTGACAGAAGTTCATTGTGCCTCCAACGGCTTTTCAGTCAATTGCAGTGCTTAAAAGGCTAGTTTTGCTTTTAATTCCATGTAATTAGTAGGTTCTTCATGTCTCGGAATTTAGTAATAGAGTATTAAACCTCAAGTTTCCTCTGTTCCGGTCTAAAGCAGAAGGAAAGATCTAATGTTATAACATTAAAAAGGTGCAGAGAGACAGCGGGAAGGGTGAGGTTGTACTTGGCCGTCACATGATTCGGTTTCATGTCATCATTAACATTAGAGATTGAATGTGAATATTTTTCCGTGAGTGAATTCATTGAGACTTAGTAAGAATTTTATAATGTACATAAAATTATCTAACTTCTTGCATAATTATTTTCAGATACGAGGAATTAAAATTTCAAGCTCTTTGGGAAAGATACCTTTGCTTAGCCTGCTTTAAAAATAAAAATATGGTGTCTTAAACAGCCCTGTGCATGGTTAAATGTTAAATGTCAAATGAATGCTTCCCAAATATATCATAGTGGAGAATTATCTATATGTATTTGTCATTCCAACTAATAAACAACATAGACTTCCTTTTCCTGTTCTGGTTTTAAAATGCACTAAAATTACTTGCTTGTGGTAAACATGGGCTGGACAGTTTATTGATTTTTCAGAAGAATGCTTGGCTTTGGGTTTTTGGCAATAGGGAACTTGCAATAAATTATTTCACGTGAAAAAGTTATTTTAAAATCTGTTTGAATTTATGCTGTCTCCCTTTTTTTTCTCTCATGATAAAAGGTCTTTTTTTTTTTTTCTTCTTCTTCTTCTTCTTCCAGGTTTGCAGCTAAAACTGTGCACAGTGGGTCATTGATGCTAGTCACAGTGGAACTGAAGGAAGGCTCTACAGCCCAGCTTATCATAAACACTGAGAAAACTGTGATTGGTTCTGTTCTGCTGCGGGAGCTGAAGCCTGTCCTGTCCCAGGGGTAACCTGCTTACATCTGGACTTCAAAATCTGGCACACAACAAAAGTGCCTGGCATCCACTACTGCTGCCTTTCATTTATAATAATAGCCCTTCCATCTGGCAGTGGGGGAAGAATACACTCTTGACATTCTTGTCTCCTGCTTTAGAATGCTAGTGTGTATCCATCATGTATGCAATGCTTTCCCCCTTTTCGCTTTGCTAACCAAAGAACATATATTTTACTGTCAGTTATTTCAACTCTTGAATCCATGTGGCATTTTCTCTGTCCTATTTCTTTTGGCCTCCTCATCTTTCTTCTCTTTTTCAACAATGATGGACACGAACAGCTATTTAAAGTACATTGGAAATCATCTTCCCTTCAGCAGTAAGCTAGAATTAGCAAAGAAATAGTCTACGTGGCCTCTCAGTTTGGAGTATGAAATCAGGTAGCATACTTCTTAGAATTAAATGCAAAAGCATGGTCTCTGCAAAATTTTGTTCTTTGAATTTCCTGGTGTTTGTGACTGGTTATTGACAACTGTCATCGTGAAATTATCTCAGCACCATAAGATAAATAAACTAGTATATGAATAGCACTTGTCTTTGCATTTTTACTGAGAAACTATTTATAATTCTGAAGTTCATATGCTGAGCTTTCTTTATTCTAAAATAAATATGGTGAGTGTTATGTGATCCAGAGGAGTGGTGGGATTTAGACAAAGAAAACCCACTTTCAAACCAGATAAATTTTCCATTTGTGTTACAGAGGAGTTTGCTGGGGGAGGGCCTAGTGTGCTTAATAACAAAGACAAAAATCTTCATGTTATAAAATGTCTGTACAAGTTTAATCTGTTAGGAGGGTGTGATTATAAGGCCTATTACACCTGCTAAATAAACTCTCTGAATTTTACTTTTTTCTTTACACATCCAGTGCTCAGCTTTGATAAAAACTAACTAGTATGTACTTTATTTTAGAAATTTAAAAAGTACTTGTGTGATCAACGTATTAACATCTTTCCCTAACATGTTTATTTGCTGACTTAGGCAAGTAACTTTTTATTAAGATTGTTCTATAATCAAAAAACTTTTCTAATACTTTTGTATGCCTTTTTAATGCCAGTTGAAATTTTGTTTACCTTTCTGATACAAAATAATGGACTGTGAGGATAATCACTTCTCTTTGTTTAGTGCCTCATGAACACTGATTGGTTTGGTTTGGTGCAGTTTGGCTTGAGACTTACTCTCACCGTGTTGCCAGGCTGACCTGGGTCTTTTGGGCTCAAGCAGTCCTTTTCCTCAACCTTCCATGTAGCTGAGATTTTAGACCCATGCCACAACTCCTATCTATAATGATTTTTTTAAGTAAGAAGGAAGAGAGTAAACATCAAAACATTATAAATTGTAAAAAAAGTAAAAAAATGCAAAACATTCTTGGAAGATACCTAGTAAGGAGAACAAAACAGAATATAGGAAAATTAAAATTTTAATCTTGTAAATTGAAAACAAGAGTAAACAAGATGTTTCTGCTCGTGCAGTATAGCAGTGAATCTGAAAAGAAATACAGTCATGTGCTGTACAGTGATGACGAAGACATTTCTGTCGGGGGGGGGCCGCCTGTGCAACAGTGGTGCCTAGTGACGTTGCAGCCATCCTAATCTGTGTAAATGCGCTCTGCACTGTTCACACAGCCATGGAGTCACCGGGTGAAGCCCTTCTCAGGGCCTACCCACAGCACTGAACACTGAACAGCACATGGCTGTTGCTGTAGAAGCCATGTGTTCTCGTTTTGGAGCCTCGCCTGCTGCAGCAGCGCCTCTCTTTATCAGGTCCGTTGGCTTCTCCACTCTTAGTCCCGTTCCTTGGGGCTTCGTAACTTAGGCCTTTTAAAAATATTTTTATTAGTATATGCTTGCGATGCATAATGAATGTATTCACTGTGGAGTAGTAGTACATATACTTTTTTATTTTTTTTTTTTTTGAGACAGGGCCTCACTATATAGTTCAGGCTGGCCTTGAACTTGTGGCAGTCCTCCTGCCTCAGTCTCCCACGTGCTGGGGTCGCAGGCCTGTGCCGCCACACCCAGCACATAATTACATTTTGAGCTCTGGGTTTTTAGACAGTAACTTTCCCAGGCAGGCTTGGCGGTGCGTGCCTGTGACCCAGTTACTCCCGAGGCTTGGGCAGAAGAATCACGAGTTGAAACACCAGCTGTGCGACTGAGCACTTAGCAAGAGATTGTGTCAAAAAGAGCAGGGAACGCAGCTTTGTATGACAGCTCTGGGCTCCATGACTGGTAGCCACCCAAAAAGACGTTCTGCCGAGTTGGGCAGGGTGGGTATCTGTTTCTGACACAAGTGTACTTACTGTGGTCATTAAGCAGAGACGAGTACATGTTGTGACACAGAAAGGTTTTTATGTTTCTTAAATTAGACCACTCAGCTTTGAAAATAGGTCATACATTTGTATTTTCTTAAAGTAAATTTTAGTGAGACATTTGAGTTATTTATAGCTGTCAACTTTCAGATTTAAAATGTATTAGATCAGTAATGTAATAGTTAATGGTATGCACCAGCTGAAATGGTTTTAATATCATTAAAATATTTTTCACATAAAGGAAATCAAAAAAACCACCAAAGTCCCAAGTTTAAAGTTTGGCTTTGTCTTATCTTTTTTTGGTATAATGATTCAGAGTTTCCTGCCTCGTATTTCCTTAACTTTATCATAATCGTGATTATCTGTAAATTGTTCCATTGAGTCGAGTTAGTCAATGTTGAATTCTTAATTCTCACTATATTTTTTCATTTTAATGTTCACCTAATGGGACATTTTATGTACACCGATCTTGGAGAATGGCTCTCCTATTTCAGACTGAGCCTCATACTGGTTATCACAATACATTTGCTTTATTTATAAGAAAAGGATTTTTTAATCCTGAAGCGACAGTAACAATGAATTTATCAGGTTAAAATACGGGATTCTTGCCTTCCTGAAAACGGTTTGCAAATATGAATACTTTATACCAGCTTACAGAGTTCGCCTTTATAACTTGTGTTTCTGTTGCAAGGAATCGAGATGTTGTATTAGAAAGGGGATCAGAATCCAGAAAGATGAAAGATTCTCTTCGCAGAATAAGAGAGGAAAGGGCCCTATGATGTAACTCAAAATTAGCGAAGTCTTATTGCTCCCTTTTCTGTTCCAAGACTGTGGTGAGTGTTCCAGGGGTGTGGTCAAGTATCAGGTAACTTGCTACACCCACCCCCAGGTCTCCGTGGCTGGCCGTAAAGAAATGGTGGTTTGGACGGGAAGTTAACAAGCTCTGGTTTGCAAAGTGTTTTTGCTCACATACTAACAGGCTCGCCTTTTCCGCACTCCCCCTTCTTCAGGTGCCAAGTCGAGCTGTTTCCAGGACCAGCCCCGAGGTCTCAGCTCCTCTGCGAGACAGGTGACCTCCCGAAAGGGCCTTCCGTGGGGTCCGCGCTGCTTTCATCCCTTCCTCAACTGTAGGCCTGGGTGATCAAAGGACAGTTACCTTCCGACTGTAACTCCTCTTTCTCCTTCCCTCTGCCTTCTAACCTGACCCTTCACCTCAGGGCAGTTTTTGTGATCATTTTCACTGTCTTCCTAAGATTGTAGAGGAACCAAAAAACAAAAAGATACCGCCCTTGTAACAGTGTTAGTTATAATCTTGAATCTTCACAAAGTCTCTGTCTCCATTCCTTGTGTGTCTACCTGACAAACAGTATTACTGAGTGCTTTACTTTCTTTCTGTATTGGTAACATTACTTTGTTTTTCTTTCAACACTGCTCTGGAGCAAGGAGAATGTTGTAATCTGACCTGGGGAGCTGGCCATTTTTCTGAGGAAAAATGTTTTAAATTCCACGTGGTACCTTGACCAGCAGACTTGGAACACAGAGGTTCACAAGCTGAGATCATCATAAGGTAGCAGCCTGGTTGCCATACAGCACGTCAGTGTCACTGGGCATAGGGCCAGACATGATCAGTGGGCCGAAGGTCCTAAAAGCGGGGTGACATCTAGAGGAGAAAAGGCAATTTCCAGGAGTGGAGGAGGAAAAACATTCCCATTGTCAGCCAAGGCTGTACCTAAAAGTGTCTCTAAAGTACCTTGGTACAGAAAGCAGCACTGGCCATATGCCAGCAAGTGGTGTGTTTCCATCCTGTTCTTGCCTCATTTCCTCGCTTTCCCCTCCCAGTCTTGCCCAAAGCTGAGCCCAGTGGCCTGCAGTCATTTAGCAGAGAAATGGGCGGGAATGTGCTGCGCTTGTGAACAGCGAGGACGCAGAAACAAAGCTTGGGAACCGGTGGGCTGGAGAGCAGGAGAAACCAGCTTCGTTGGATTTGCTCTTCTGCTTGGAAGCCGATTGTAGATATTTCCTTGGGGATTTTAGTTATTTCCTATGCCAGTGCAGATTCTAAAACGACTTTTCAGATTTACAGTCAAAGTAACTAAAGAATATTAAATTCCATTAGTGTCTATTTACTGGTTAAGTAATTGTGAATTGAGGTGATTACAATTTCTAATCTTTTCACCTCATATTGTCTTTCTGTGGAGCCAGTTTTATGTACCTATCACTTGTATATATGTAATTTCCAACCAACTCTGTAAATGTATACACCAAAGATCTCAAACCCTCGGGACTCAAATATGGAATTATTACAGCTGACTCAAACTTGTCTTTAATGACCACCTAAGACGCTGGTTTCTCTTCTACAACCTTGAGGGACAAAAACTTAAGAGGTTTAAATTGAGAAGAGTCTTTATTTTGACCAGTAGGTAACATTCAAGCCTGAGATTGCAGAGTCTATACAGGCACTTTAGGGGGAACAGGAAACCTGACCTCCTCCAGCCTGCTCACCAGCCTCCCGATGGAAGGGTTTGGAGAGGCCGCCCTGGGAAGGCATCAGAAGACACAGGGCAGGAGGTGGAAAAGATGAGCTTTCTTACACTGTGCCTAGCCAGGATTCTGATATTTCCTTGCTAAGTGACCATCTTCTTCCCACCCCCTGTAAGAGCCACTAAGAACCACTGTTGTTGTTTTGAAGTCTTCTGTGGGGTTTTTTTGGTTTTTGTTTTTGTTTTTTTTCTTTCTGTCAATGCGACGAATGAGGGCTCTTGTTTTTGATAGGGTCAACCATCTCCATGGATAACAGGAAGGAACTCTTCAGACTATTAAGGTACTCCACCCCCCAAAAAAGTGAAATTCTGCTTGGCAGAGTAGTTAAGGCTTGAACAAAGGTAGACCCCTCAGCCTAAACCTAAACCCCACTTCTATTGAATTCATTTTCTTATGCTTATTCTGCTTTGGCAGTACACTGTGTGAGGAATTAGGAGTGGCAGTCAGGGTCAAGAAAGAACTCAAACATCCTGCTGGGTATGTAGCAGTTTGGGGAAGACCACATGGCCTCCCAGTTTGTTTGAGTTTTTCAGCCTTACAGCTAATCCACTGTGAAAGCAGCTCTTCACAGAATCCCAGAGAAACTCTCACCACCACCCAAGGGCATGCTTTCCTCGGCCCCAGAGTCTTCGTCAAACCGCAGGGCCTGAGTAAAAACACCTTGTAAACAAAGTTACGGACAAGACAGTTTTCTAATTGAAAGTAATCATGATTTCTGGGCTGTGGTATAATTACCTAAAAAAACCCCTGTTATTTGATGATTAAGATTCTGGAGTGAATTGTGTTCTTTGGGCTCTCACACCATTCCTCCATCAGGGACTTGGTTTCAGCGGTGTGCAGCTGCTGGAGTTGATTTACAGTGCTGCGGCTGTGGCTGGTCATAAATAAATCCTCTTATATAGTTGTTATGAACACCTGTTAGATCATCTGTCAGCAAAGCGCTGTTCACATTTATCATGGTGCGGTAGTTATTTTACCTCAATCCATTTCCAACTGACTCAGCCTCCATCGCTGGATTACTATTACCACACCATAATCGCTCGTTCCCACTCCATGTTACAACTTGCAGATAAAAGATTTCACTACTTGGCCAAATTTCATAAATAAAGGAGCAGTTCAGTGCAGTAAAAGTTTATTTTTGTCATCATTTGTCACCCCATTATTCTATAAATCAAATGGAATAGCACTATTGCCAGCTCAGGCGTTGCTGTCAGCCTTAGGCATGGAAATGGTCCGTTTCTTCCTTTTAGATGAGATGACATGTCTTTCAGACTTAACTGGCTTATGGCTTTGTTTCACCCATTTTATTTTATTACCCCTTTGGAAAAATCCTTGGGGAGCAGAAAGACTTCAGGAGTGAAATGGAAACAGAAAACAGAGGCTGGCGTGCTGCTTAGCTGAGTGATCTGTGTCCCCCCACCCCACCTCCGGTCACTAGAAGCTTGACCAGTGCCCCACTCAGACCTTGCATCTTTGCCTAAGGGTGCTTTTCATAAACTTCCACGAGGGTTATAGTTTCCATTTTGGAAAGGCCATTATGATATGGAGTTACAGATAATGAAATACCTGATGTATATCCCAAGAGATCCTCTATTTGACAGGCTTTATGCAAAGAAAAGACTACCTGGTTTCTTTCCTAAAATGCATTTTAATGGATCTGAGGCTTTGAGAGGGAATGGTCACCCCCAGAGAGTCTTGCCCCTGGAGGGTTGTCAGCTTGGAGCCCTGCAGAAGAGTCAAGATTTATTAGCAAGCTGCAAACTGTCTCTGTGCGAGTCTGAGGAGAGCAGTGTCCGTTGGTTAAAAGGGAGAGGACAGAAAAAGCTAAAGGGATGGGGTGATAGAAAAGCGTTTATAGTTGATACTATACTTCCGAGTTGGTTCTAATTCAAGTTACATTCTTCATAGTCATTATGTAGCTCATAAATTCAATAAAGTGTTTTACTGTTACTATAAAAATGACAGGAGGGGGGTTTTATGTTGTAAGTTTCGTTAGTTGCTCTTCCTGTTTTATGTTGAAGTTCTCAGGCCATTATGTCATTAAACTCCTTGGAGTCTGAAGGGCTCAGGCCCCCGTTAGCACACTTGGCCGGGCAGATGTTAGTTGGGTTGGGGCAGGTCACCGGACACTTAGGGCCAGTGGCTGCAGACCAGGAGGGCAAGGCTGCTGAGTCTGTTCGGTCGTGAGAAGTAGCTTCAGCCTCTGCAGACGCAGGGGTGCAAAGGTGGAAAGGTCTGGCTGGGAGGGAAGCTTCAGGCAGACGGCTCCGGCTCTCAAATCCACCCTGGAAGGAGGAGGCGAGGGCCTGCTGGTTAGAGTGTGCTCGACTCCAGACTCAGGACCCAGGGGCTGTTGTCCACGTCAGCAGATCGGTCTTGGCCTCAGACTCCATGCTAACTTACTAACTTCCTCATAGTCCTGGATCCCTCATAAAGTGCTGAGTAAATTCAGAGTTGAAATCTTGTGGGATTCTGGAAAGGAAGCCATTCTCTTCTGGCTGTTTCCTCCGATTCCAGAAGAAGCAAAGGGCCTTTCTGCTCCAGGAAACTTGACTCTCTCCAGATGTTTGTTTTGAACAGAATATCCACATAGAAACAGCAACTACTAATTCTCTGGCCAGAGTGCATCAAGGCCTTAATCTAAAGGCTCCTATCCATCCAGCTGTCTGGCATTTGCTATTATAGGGCACCAACAGAGAAATGAGGCTGTGGCTTTATCACTGCACCCTGGGTGACAACTTGATTTTCTGCTTTCACCGCAGGCGGCAGCAGCCCAACATGATGGGGCTGTTAATTTGTGCATTTCATGGTGTCTGTCAGGGGGGTTTGGGGAGGAGGGCTTCAGGGGGAAGGGAATGGAGCATGTCCCAGCCTCGGAAGCACCTGTCTGCATTGACGGCACAGAGCACTTCTTATTAGCGTGCAGGTCTCTAAATGCAGCCGGGGGATGACAGCCTGGCATCCCAGCACCCACACACTGTGACAGGCGCCGGCAGCCGGTCCCATTGTTTGCCCTTGATGAGCATGTCATTAATGGAAATGGAAGAAAGTGAGGGCCACATCAGTATTCAAATAGCCTCTATTCTCTCTGCCATTCACCCGGCTGGCTCAGCCTGCTGCAGATTTCCTTCTGCAGGCTCCTCTTAGACTTTTTTAAAAAACAGATTTATTCCCATTGCATACAAATCCTTTCCATGTTGTTCCTGGTTTCTTCCAATCCTGTGTGTACACCCACCTCTTTAAACTGGATTTAGCTAGATCAAAGGAGATCGGGGTTCTAACGGATTGCAAAGGTTTAATTAGCAAGTGTGTGCTGTTCGCAGCCAGGAAAATGCAAGCTGCCACTTCAGAATGCTCTGTGCCTCCTGAGACCTGCGTGTCCTCTGGGAAGGTGCTGGCTCCTCTGGCACCTCTCTTAGAAATGGCAGCTAGCGCAAGGGAGCCTGAATCTGACGTCTCCAAACATGGCTCGCACGGAAAACGCTTCCCCGTCTCCAGTGTGGGAAATGAAAGCCAAGTCAAGGCAAGCATCCAGTGATGCACTTTGGTTGGAGAGAGCTGTGTCTCACACATAGTTATTTATAGCCAAGTAGAGAGTGACTGGATCCTAAATACATGTTTCCGTCCCTCAGACCCTGTGTTGGTCTGTTTGCTTAATAGTGTAATTAGCGCTCAGAGGGAGAATATTGATGCTGCTGCCAGCAGTCATTGCTCTTCCGTGCATCTCCAAATTGCGCCTGCGGCCCACTTGGTTGTGCGTTACCTGCTTTGGTAGCCGCACCGTGCGTCACCCACGATGCCTCCCCCAGAGGCCCCTCCTAGCAGACAGCCAACTCCACATCCCCTGTGCGCTGTCGAGTGCCACACGTGGAAGGCTCACGTCTTACACACGCAGGTGGAACGGTCTTCGATGAAGGCAGCAGTGAAAGACCCTCAATCTTCCAGTAGGAAAGGTCAGAACTGCTTGCTGTGCGTTTTCCTAGCAATGTCCCTTTTCTGGTGTTAATCTGTCACCAACTGGGGCCTGGACTCCATTACAGCCCAGTCTTCCCAGATGGTTTTGCTGGATGCTGAAAACAGCACAGCTCCACGCCTGCGTGCTGGAAATGGGATTTGGGACGAGTATCAGCCCTGCTGCCTTCCCACTCCCCCTGGAGATGAAGGAAGCCAGCTTACTGAGCACTTCTCTCCTCAAAACCCAGTCTCGGCGCCACCCCACGGAGTAGCCAGAGCGCCTCCACAGTACTGTTCCTATCTGTGGTACCATGGCCCCTTCAGAAGTTTGACGCATCTTCTCAAGTGTTTATCTGACAACCTACGAAACCCCCCAGCCCTTCTCCAGGAGAAGCCCAGAGGGGTGATTATGGTTTAAAAAGCCGGGTCGTAAATCGGGGCTTTCTCTGCTCACTTGCTTTGTAGCAGAAGGAATCCACAGAGGGCAATTCAGAAGGAAAAGAAACAGGCTGAGGAAAAACGGGAGGGGTGGAAAACCAATAGCTTTAGTGTCAGAGTGATGGAAAATTTTTCGCACTTGATTAATTATTAAGAGATCTGTTTAATAAAATATAGAGAGAACATTTGTCTCTCCACAATCGTTAGCATGACCTGGGACCCCTGTTTGGGAGGTGAACAAAAACCTATTGAGGTGTAACAATAAATTTTGTCCCCAAGGGTGTTTGTAGAAGTGGCCACAGGGCCATGCTGACAGATTTAAGGCAGAAATCCCACGGCTGACAGTGAAGTGTGTCAAATCCAGGGGCTTCCTTAGCCAGGTTGCAGTCACCAGCCTCCTCCAGATATGTGAATAAAGCAGAATCACTGACAGAGAAAAAACTGTGTGCTGGTAGGGGGTTTCCCTTTGTTTTTTTAGAAAATTATTTCCCTAAAATACAGGTTCAATGATGTAGCATTCTTGGGGGCTCACTTACATCAGATCCAGCAAGTCATCAAGGAAACCCACTCATTCTTTTTCAATAAATTATTTTTTTAAAAAAATCACAATATCTCTGCCTGTGATTCTCTTTATTTTACTTGAATTTAGATACTAATGTTGAGGTCTTATGAGGAAATAACATATTTGAAGCAAATAGACTTCCTCCCCTCCCACCCCCAGGAAAAAATGTTAGTTTTATGTGTAAAATTAGTGTGTTGAATCTCTTTCGTTCAACTGCATGAGATCATAGTAATTTAAAGCAGCCTCATACAGATTTATAAATGTGCATATTGATTACAGAGCACTTAAGTAACCATTTCAGAGTTTGGGTTTATTGCGAAGTTTGGTTTTCCAGTTGTTTTCCACTGTTTCTCATGCTGTCTGGACAGTACTGAAGGAAGTGATTAAATCCGACGTGGACACATTCAGCCTGACACTGCTGCTCGCCCTCCATTCGCTCTACCTGCTTTGACTTTTGCGAGCTTCCCATGTCCAGCGTTCACACAGCGTGTTCCTGTGATGCAGCCAGCAGGGAAGGGCCACCTCCGGTTTCTTTATGACCTTTTGGTAAGAAGCACAAGTTCTCCCTGTGGGGCCCTCGGCGGTGTGGAACTCTCCGGGGGTGTCCAGAGGGGCAGAGCGAATTCCTCTCATCTGCCTCCTGCCCAGACCTGTGTCCGGGCATCCTTAGCTCGCACCTGCCACTCTCCACTTCCTTTGGGGTAGACTCGGGGAATATTCTGGAAGAAATTCCAGAGCTATTCGTCTGCAGATACTTCCACTCCCTCTTAAATGGAAAGCACGGCACGAAACACACCGCAGGCTGCTGTGAGGTGAGGTGTGTGGAAGAACAGCCTGGTCCTTCAGGTGGCCCCCGGTCCACAAGCCTTTCAGGCACCACGGGGATTGCATGTGATATGGGAAGCCCATGTGGCCTCACCTTCCAGCACAGCTGCTTCTGGTACCAGAACAAACATGCATCATTCGCGCTCTCTCTCTGGACTCCCAGAAAGCAGAACAGTTTACAAGAAAATCCAGAAGTGACTGGAGAGAGAATGCTCAAGCCTGTATTCATCTTTATTGTGTATCTTACGCTTCTCAAAGTTCTAGTTTTGTACATCTTCTACTGTGGACTTAATATGTGGGTACAGGGCAGTTAAACATACAATGTACAGAAATACATGCATATAATTAGTGACACATTATGAGTAGCAATCATGTATAAAATATGTACTCTGTAATACATGTATACGGTTTACAAACATGCACATTAGAGTCTCCTCAGTCAAAGCCGCCTAGAGACCAAAGCCACCTAGGTCCTTGGTGTGGCGCACTACTCCCAGCTGCTAAAATCCTGCACCTAGACAGTGTCCGGAGCACCTCGTTATTTTCTCCATCTCTGTGGATTGGGAAGAGGAGACAGAGGCCTCTCTCTCCAAGTGCCAGGAAATATTTCTGCTTCCCAGACAGTAATGGGAATGAGACCTCCCTTGGCCTCCACCACCCCTCACCCCTTTTCCTCAGGGCCATTTAGAGAAGCACATTCAGTGTTCAGTCACCTTAACGAAGAAGCGCAGGGAGGAGGGAGGTGCCCTCCCGAGCAGGTTCACTGTGCAGGGACTAATTACAGCCTTCTTCACGGAAGTTGGGAGACGGCAGCCAGGGACGGCGCAGCCTCTGCCGGAGGGGCGGGAGCCGGGCCGGGTGGGATGGCATCTGGATCCATCTCATTAGGAGTGAGGAATGACTCGTGATTCGCAAAAGGTCATTGCCTACTGAGGTAGATAAATTACCTAGAAGCCTTCGGCAGAGTTGGAGGACCTATTTGGTAAGGAAGTTTTCATTAAATCAAAGATTTTATGGCTTCTATTTTGTTGCATAGGCAAAGGAAATAATTAGTAATTGACAAAGTAAGTGCAGGGAATAAAAAAGTGTAATGTTATTCTAATAGGCCTTGTCTTGGTCTTTAACTTTTCACTTGCAAGCAACATTATTTTTTAACTCAGATGTATAAAACTCATCCACACTGAGAAAGTGGAACCAATTGCTGTTAAACAATTGAGGGGAGCACTAACCAATAATGGGACAGGCTTTAAAATGCCATAAATATTGTTCCTTTTTATTGTTTGATTTTTAATCATTCCCATAATCCCCTGGTTAAAAATTAAATAGGCATGTTCTTAGGTATCACTCAAATACATTTTAGTGTTAAATTATATCAAGCCAAATGAATGTGTATATATATATTTCGTATAAATATATAATACAAAATATATATGTATTCATATATATATATATAGAAATCTTTAGAAACTGTTAGATGAGTTTCTCAGATGGGACCCTATTTTTCAACTGACCTTCCATCTTGGGAGACCTCCAGATTATAACAATAGTAACGCTGAAATTAAAATTTCTCAGAGGGTGAATTTCGCCTACCCATCGAGGTATTGCTGTTGCTTATAAATTACTGTGATTTTCATGGCATAACAAACACTGGCGCTTTTTGGTCAGTGATGTGTTTACTCCTTCCCATTCGCATGGCTACAGGAGTTTCTTTTTCATAGGATCCTCGCCACTTTGGCCCCAGTTAAGTCTGCTTTGGAAAGGACACGCGCTCCTGCGAGATTCACAGGCTATAAGAAATAAATGACAAAGATATGTGGAAAATAGTAGAGTGGGAAAGAGAAACAGTAGATTTGTGCTGATCATACCTGCTTTTTTTAATGGTATCTCCCATGGATGGAGAACTTCCGATACTTGAACTTAGGCTAATTATTTTTAAATTACATTTCTCCTTCTCTCCTAACAGCCGGATTTGAGAGGGACTGTCTTTGTCCAATTTTGAAACATGAGAAGATTGCTCCTTTGAGCAGTTAGCACCCTGCTCAGATCAGACCGCTGGCGAGGGGCTGGCCCAGTTCACACTTTGCTTGACTCCCAAGCCCTGTTACGCATCCCGCTGTTCTCTTTCCAGCCCCTGAGAAACCACACAGGACAAGGAGGGAACCTAAAATTCACTAACTGAGCTAATCTGGCACTCATTCAATGTTGAATTACTGACATTATTTTATTTTTAAAAAGCTAAGTGGGGGATAGTCTACCTTTATGGGCCGGGATAGAAGGAAAGTTACATAACTGCATAAGAAAAATGCAAAGTTTTAATAAATAGTCCAACCTGGGGAACACACACACGGCACAATCTCATTGATGGATCTTCCAGGAGTCTCCTCACCTGGCTTCCTTAGTTCTTTAATATAATCTTAATCATCTCAAACGGTGCCTATCTTAACCATTTCCCCAGAGATTGTTCCACTCTTCAATGCGTTTCACTGTTAGGGAATTTTTTATGGATAATTAGCAACTTTTCTTCTAAATTTCTTCTCACTGGAATACTGTGAGTCCTGAAATGGAACTCACCCGAGAGAGTCCAGGGTTGTAACCCTCCAGTGCTGTGTGGGTTCCCACACACTGGTAGAAGGGCTGTGGCTTCCTTGCTTTACCACCCAGTGAGTGACATCTGTGGAATCTCCTGCCAACCAGGATCCCAGTTTTTTCAGAGGGAAAAATAGTTTCAGAAAGAAACTGGGGCAAGGTAGCTGCTCCCACAGTGTTCCTCTATCGCTAGCTGCGCATCACCATCCTTCACTACAACCCTGCTTTACCAGGAGCATAGCTGGACCCGGGCACCCGCATCCAAGGCAGAGAAACGCCCTCGGTAACTAACATCCGGTTCCTATTGTATTTAAGCCTGGCACAGTAATACTTGAGATTCTCTAGTCACATATGTAAACAACCCAGTTTCTTTTCCTCTCCATTTCAAGGCATGTGCATGCCCTTGATGAGCCCACTTTATAAAAAGGAAGGCCTGGAGGGACCCGGACAAATTGACAAAGTAACACGGGGTTTCTGGAAGGACCAAGGAAGCAGGAATCCTAAAAATTCTTTTACAGAAATGTAATGACTCTTGGGAAATCTCCTATAATATTTTGTCCCAGGATAGCATCCCATTAGCCTGTAATACTCTGTTCTGAAAAGGTAGATGATTCCTTTTAAAACATAACAAACATTCTATTTGTATTTACTTTTTAATCCCACAAACAATGCAGTTGGTAGTGAGTTGGGTAGGGCTCCAAGAGAAAATGCAGTTAATGAGTAGTCGCAAGGTTGCTAATCTGATCAATGCTGGGTGATAGGACATTTAATCTGATTGTCTCTGGCTGCAGTTGCACAGAGAGTGTTGGCAGCAGAGGGCTGCACCGGCCGGCAGGAGCATCTGCAGACCATTCGCTACTGGGGCAGGGGACGTAACGGTGTAAGTGGACATGGGAAGGAGGGAAAGTGTCCAGTGGGAAGTTATCCCACAGAAAGCATGACCCCTTCCTTGCCCGTAAGCCTCTGTACAGCCCCATATTTAAGAAGAAAATGAAAAAAAGGAAGGAAACAATCTTCAGACCCCCAGCTTACTCAGCAGGGATTTGGGCCCCAGCTAAGGAAGATGGTGACAGGAGGCAGCATCGTGAGAGAACAGGGCTGCGCTGCTCTTTCCCAAAGCTTCCTGAAGAGCTAACTGGCTGGCAGGATGGTCCACCCTGCTGACAATATCCACGGTGATCCCCGATGCACTGTTCTCCTAAAAGTGTAGCGACAGAGACCCTGTCAATTGGGCCCGGTTGAACTGTGCGATTGCTGCCGACTGCTGCCCGGAGCGGCCTTGCCGTGCTTGGATGACAGACGGCAGAGGGAGACCGTAGAGACCCCCCCACCATGCCCGGCCTCTCCTGAGATGCCCCGGAAGCCATCTGTGGGGCCAGGAATATCGTGAGATGTGAGTGGGATATGCAGTGAATGTTTACATTTTAAAAATTAGTCACAGTAAAAGACACATTGCCATTAATACCTCTCAAAATCCCCCTGCTCCGAACACACTTACCCCACTGTTCTTGCCACTTTCTGAAGCAGTTCTGGAGTCCTCTTTCGTGAGTGTCTTCATTGCACTGTCGGGGCTGCCCTGCTGTCCTAAATGAATTCAAAGTATCTATGAGAGTTTCTGTCAAACAAAAACATTACAGTGTAGCCTCATCCACCTTCTTCACCAGACCTGGCATCCTGCAACTTCTGGTTCTTCCCCAAAGTCAAAATGACCATGAAAAGCAAATGTTTTGAAT